>JALPQI010014054.1:0-26282 GCA_025490895.1 Thaumatotibia leucotreta
TTGTCACTTACGTAATTGAGGTTAAAATAAGTAGAATAAATTAATAATTTTGATAAACATGTATTAATTAAACTGAATGGACTATGATTAAAAAATTTAGACAATCTTCGGCTACATTCATTTGTAATAATAAATATTACCTCGAACCCCACTTGATTTGAGAGTTAGTTTAGTTTAGGTTTGGATTAACCTTTCGTATGTTGCTGTCGTGTGGAATAGGGTGCCCAGATCAGTGCTTAGAAAAGACATTCCAAGGGTTAACATCAAGTTGAACATTTTACATAGATTATTAATGTTTTGGTTGCCCTGTTGTTTCACTTATCCTAATTAACCTTGTAATCATACGGTCCGTCTGTGGAATGAGCTCCCTGCCGAGGTTTTCCCGTTGAACTACAGTATGGGGTTCTTCAAAAGACGAGTGTACAAGTTCTTATTGGGTCGGCAACGCGCATGTGACACCCCTGGGGTTGCGTGCGCCCATAGGCTACGGTGACTGCTTTCCATCAGGCGGGCCGTATGCTTGTTTGCCACCGACGTGGTATAAAAAAAAAGTTAATAATTAACCTTTTGGACGCCAATGACCTGACATATTGGCCAATGATCGATCCGCAGAGCAATATACACACTTTCTTTCCTTTAGTACAGTTTGGTAGCTGTCCTGGCAGCCAGTTATGAAATGGGTATAACTTTTCCATATCGTACCCGGATTTGGTAGTACTTGGTTACAAATCTGTAATGGTACAGTCCCGATTTAAAGCCATCAGTTTGCCTACTGGGATATTATTCCCATTTCGAAACTGGTTACGAAACTTTGGCTACCAAACTATAGTAAAGGCTTTGGTGGCATCCGAGTGACAGGTTTTGTAGCGTCGAAAAGGTTAAAGCAAAAGTCGTCACTCATACGGCCCGGTGCTGAATATATGCGTGCTTAGCCAAGTTGCCAATTGCTAACGCTCTCTCCCTGTCACTGTCGCTTGTCAGTTCGACAAAAACAGGTAGTTTGCCTTTTGACGACGATTCACGATTGAGCGTTAGCGATTCGCCTCCTGGCTACGCACCCTGGGGCCCGTTTCTCGAAAGCTTGTAACGTGTTGTGGAAGTCTCTTTTTAACACTATTAATTAGATAAGGACTTCCGCTTGTATTACAAGTTACAAGCATTTGAGAAATAGGCTCCTGGTCGGTCTATTACTAATTATCGCGTCTTTGGCGTTGGGCATACTCTGTAGATATGTACGGTCAATAAGTTCATCGCCTATTCCCTAAGATAATTATATTCAATCACAGACATGTTAAATATAATATGTTATTTTGTAACACCTGGAAATGGCATAAATGAAAAAGGTAATAAATGCAGTAAGATGTTTTCTTTAATCTAGAAAATAAAAATACAGTATAAACGGATTTTAAATCACAAGAATAATTACATATTCACAAATAACTTCCATAATCTGCACAGTTTACATAACCTGGCGCTTCAACTGACAGAAAAACAATCATCAAATTGTAAGCTATAACTTTAAAGCAACATTTAACTTACACTTTATAATACATAAATAATACATCTTGCAAAAAAAATTACATAAAATTCAAGTTAGCTAATTTTTTTAGTTAAATTGTGTCTACACGCTTTAATGTATTACATTCCATTCATACTCGACTACTTGCCGTATCTTTTAGAATCTGTCAACTGTTAATATTTCATGTCATGTTGTCAACTCATGCAGTCCCATTATGACTTAGTGATTTACATTATTCCATCCTAACGAACCATTAATGATACTCGTAGTCTAAATAACTCTCAGTCCATGACTCGATATTTTGCCACAATCTCACCTAAAATTACGTAGTTAATCTCGCCTACTCTTTGCACTCCTTTTATATTAAAATTTGATGCAAATCTGAATATCTTCGCTACGATATAAATTATTGCAATATGACTTACGACGGTAAAGAAGATAAGTAGCGTATGAAGATATTTCAGATTTGCAAGTAAGAGTGCCACTTCACGAACCCCAAACATTGTCGTCCAAAATGAATTCGCGTCAGAAGTAATGGCTGAACGAAGTGTGAAATGTTCACTATTCCTAGAGCTCTTGGTGTTTCTTTTGAGCAAATACTTGGTGCAGAAGTGGTCTAACACAGTACTTGTGCCATTTTCTATTTCTCATGAACTATGACACTAAATTCGAAGAATTCTTATAAATTTTAATACATTATTTTTATATATAAATCATTGTAGACAATAAATGTATCTTGTTCTCGAATGCAATATGGAATAGAAGTTTTGTGAGTTGGAATTGCATATAAACGTGGGATACAGAGTATCGCCTCTAACCTAGCGATCTATCCGCCGCCGGCGCGGATCTTAATAAGGCCTTTACCCACCCAGCCTCGGTCTATGGAAGATACTATTGAGAAATACTATACACTTTCACTTAGATTATAATTGAATCGGGCCTACCTAACAACGTAAGAGAGTAACTTTATTTAAATAATTATTGTTCGTATATTGCATAGATAGCGTTATCAAACTAGACGGTGTAGTTACAAAATTAATAGTGAGTAATTCGTACGAGTTTGTGCATGTTTCCTGTCCGGAGTTGTATGTTTACAACTAGTCATCCGAAACAATAATAGGCTAGGTTTATAATACATTATTCTCTACTCGAGGATTGGTAATCGGATCACTTACATCAACAAAATTACGTAAGCCACGAGGACCGTCGCGGGCAACGGGGCCCGTCGCGATAAATAGAACTCTCATATAATAAAGCATAATTTCCTCATCAACAAGTACTACGGCAACATTATTTATCGACTTTACGCTAGGCATGAAGAGTTGACAATAAATATTTATAAAAAACAATGTGCACATTTCATCGTCTCGCAAAGTTCGGCGACCGGTACAATATTGAGCATTTTAAACATTTGGCATTCCTGCGGTGTAAAGGGAAAGTTTGTACAAGTAAACTTGGTATAGTTAGCACGCTGGTGACATCGAGTGGCACTTGAACACTAGAAGTGGTTCGGAGACACGGAGAGTGAAGGAAATACGCACATTGCCGGAGCCCGCCGCCGACGAGTAATAAATAAGGCTAGCGCCGGCCCGCACTCAGTCCCGCCGCACGAATGTTCTCCCCCTGCAACAACAAAACATTATTTAATTTCTGGAGCTTCATTGTGAAGATTAAGAGAACCGCATGATGGATTTACACTTTTTTGCTTTTGATGTAAACTCATTTTCAGAAAAAATTTCAATAAAAATACGTCTAGATTGTTTTTCTTATTTCTACCTAATGCTAAATAAGTGTTTGTCAGACAAGTGTAACAAGCCCAATTTGATATGGTAACCGGGAAATAAATTAACTGTAATTTGCAAGACTTAATCAGCCCCTCGACACTTCATACTATGGTAAGTTATGAAACCATTTGGTACCAACATTGAGACATAAATATAATCTTATAGAATTAAAATGCCTACTGTTGCATTTTATTAGCACATAATCATACTGGCCTTCAAACTTAGACGTATTATACTTTTATTTACCACCTAAATAGGTAAAACGTCAGTGTCAGAAACGTACCGTCTAATTTTTTATTATGAAAGCTGATCCCGGGTTCATGTTTTATTGTGTTTTATACAAAATATTTAAATGTTTCGTCTAAATGGGGGGCACAACAATAAGGAAATGTGAAGTGTGTTGTGTTCGGCGTGAATTAAAACGAACTTCTGGCGTATTTTTGTCAAGATTTCCTCTTGATCCAGACATGTCAGTATCAAATTATTTTATCTTAGTAGCTAATTATTTTTTCATTTCCTTATTGAATATATAATTCGTAACTGCAAACGATAACAGTTACTAATTAAATAAGAAATTACTACAATGGCAAATAAAATCTATCTAAATAAGGCAAGCTAATGCACAAATAGAGTGCAACATAATTTATCGATAATCGCTTTATTTCAGATGGAGTTCTTTGGAGAAATTTTATTCGTTCAACGATTCCTTGGCTTTGGACCATGTTTTTGAACTGCTGTATGCCGGAGTTTTAGCTCGGAAACTTAACTCCGCCTCGCCCCTCCATAGTATAATATTTACGATTGGGCCCATACCCTACTAAGAAAATGAAATAAAAATACCTGTGCAATAAAATATATATTTGTGTTATAGCATTATTTTATTTTACCCTTTCATTATTCTTTTGTAATATAAATTCACTATTACGGTAGGTACAGAAAAAATATTGTACTTTTATCGATATCGACAAACAGGAAGTGTAGTGAGTGTCGAGCTCTAGTGTTGCTTTTTTAAGTTGGTAGTATTGACATATATTTTGTACGTTGGTACAAAGTACCTTCATAACTCGGTTTTGGGCTTGTTCGGGAGTGCCGTCTCTTAAAACGTAGTGATTTTATTCTCTTTGGACTTAATTAGACAGATGGGTCAAAATTCATTTCGTTGTCATTTCGTCAACAAAAAATCACCAATTATCACCATAGGGGAGGGGGTCATCGGACAAATTACGTGTAATTTTTGGTTACTCTCTGCTGAACAGCATACTTCTTTTAAAACATAACCAGATGTCAAATCCTGAACTGATTTTTGAAATTTCGCGGCCATTTACCTCGTAGTTTGTAAAAAAGTTTTTTTCCATCACCTGTGCTTAATAAAGTACGGAAACTGAAGTGTTATTAAAAGGATTACTGAAGTTGTAAAAAAATTACACGTCATATTGGCTATGGGCTGAAAATATCACCAAGTATCACCATGGGGGATGGGGGGGTTTAAAATAGGCCAAAATCGTATGACTAATGGACAAATGATTAATGGACAAGCCCGAGTGTCCCGTCAATGTATGGAAAAAAAATGTTTTTGAGCTACAGTTTCCCGAGAGTCATCAGTTTTTTCGTAAATTTACACTCATTCCGAAACGAGTAAAAATATTAAAATACATGTCATCTTTAGGGCTCTACCGCAGTGTATTTTTTTTCTATTTTACCGAAAACAATCATATCCCAAACTAAGTTTATATATAATTGTAGTTTTTTTTTAATAAATAAAAATATATATATAGGAAAAATATAAAAAAAATCCATATTATATTAAATATTTTTTCTTCTCATTTTTAATTTTATAGCTTGTTTTACATCTATATTGCAAAAAAAATATAATTTTTTAATTTTCAGCTTAGAGAGCTGAATTAAAAAGTTTTCATTTGAAAACTTGAAACGATGGTAGAACCCTAAAGATTTGCTCTAATTTTTTTTTTATTTTTTTCCCGTAATCTACAATTTATTTACAGGCTTTTGGTTGGTCTCGCGTAAAAAAGTCAAATTCGGGACACTCTACTGCAGATGTCCGACGTTTACGAATAAGGGGGTTGTCATTGACATATATTATATATACTGACGTGATGGTCTTCCGCTCCTGGCGTTGCTGCGGCCTTGCTCGGTTGAGCACCTTGAGCAGATGTGCTAGTGCAGGTAGTCGGGGAACATTCTACAGTAATGTATAATACTCACGTGATGGTCTTCCGCTCCTGGCGTTGCTGCGGCCTTGCTCGGTTGAGCACCTTGAGCAGATGTGCTAGTGCAGGTAGTCGGGGAACATTCTACAGTAATGTATAATACTCACGTGATGGTCTTCCGCTCCTGGCGTTGCTGCGGCCTTGCTCGGTTGAGCACCTTGAGCAGATGTGCTAGTGCAGGTAGTCGGGGAACATTCTACAGTAATGTATAATACTCACGTGATGGTCTTCCGCTCCTGGCGTTGCTGCGGCCTTGCTCGGTTGAGCACCTTGAGCAGATGTGCTAGTGCAGGTAGTCGGGGAACATTCTACAGTAATGTACTAATACTGACGTGATGGTCTTCCGCTCCTGGCGTTGCTGCGGCCTTGCTCGGTTGAGCACCTTGAGCAGATGTGCTAGTGCAGGTAGTCGGGGAACATTCTACAGTAATGTACTAATACTGACGTGATGGTCTTCCGCTCCTGGCGTTGCTGCGGCCTTGCTCGGTTGAGCACCTTGAGCAGATGTGCTAGTGCAGGTAGTCGGGGAACATTCTACAGTAATGTATAATACTGACGTGATGGTCTTCCGCTCCTGGCGTTGCTGCGGCCTTGCTCGGTTGAGCACCTTGAGCAGATGTGCTAGTGCAGGTAGTCGGGGAACATTCTACAGTAATGTATAATACTGACGTGATGGTCTTCCGCTCCTGGCGTTGCTGCGGCCTTGCTCGGTTGAGCACCTTGAGCAGATGTGCTAGTGCAGGTAGTCGGGGAACATTCTACAGTAATGTACTAATACTGACGTGATGGTCTTCCGCTCCTGGCGTTGCTGCGGCCTTGCTCGGTTGAGCACCTTGAGCAGATGTGCTAGTGCAGGTAGTCGGGGAACATTCTACAGTAATGTACTAATACTGACGTGAAGGTCTTCCGCTCCTGGCGTTGCTGCGGCCTTGCTCGGTTGAGCACCTTGAGCAGATGTGCTAGTGCAGGTAGTCGGGGAACATTCTACAGTAATGTACTAATACTGACGTGATGGTCTTCCGCTCCTGGCGTTGCTGCGGCCTTGCTCGGTTGAGCACCTTGAGCAGATGTGCTAGTGCAGGTAGTCGGGGAACATTCTACAGTAATGTACTAATACTGACGTGATGGTCTTCCGCTCCTGGCGTTGCTGCGGCCTTGCTCGGTTGAGCACCTTGAGCAGATGTGCTAGTGCAGGTAGTCGGGGAACATTCTACAGTAATGTACTAATACTGACGTGATGGTCTTCCGCTCCTGGCGTTGCTGCGGCCTTGCTCGGTTGAGCACCTTGAGCAGGTGTGCTAGTGCAGGTAGTCGGGGAACCTACAGTAATGTACTAATACTGACGTTATGGTCTTCCGCTCCTGGCGTTGCTGCGGCCTTGCTCGGTTGAGCACCTTGAGCAGATGTGCTAGTGCAGGTAGTCGGGGAACATTCTACAGTAATGTACTAATACTCACGTGATGGTCTTCCGCTCCTGGCGTTGCTGCGGCCTTGCTCGGTTGAGCACCTTGAGCAGGTGTGCTAGTGCAGGTAGTCGGGGAACCTACAGTAATGTACTAATACTGACGTTATGGTCTTCCGCTCCTGGCGTTGCTGCGGCCTTGCTCGGTTGAGCACCTTGAGCAGATGTGCTAGTGCAGGTAGTCGGGGAACATTCTACAGTAATGTACTAATACTCACGTGATGGTCTTCCGCTCCTGGCGTTGCTGCGGCCTTGCTCGGTTGAGCACCTTGAGCAGGTGTGCTAGTGCAGGTAGTCGGGGAACCTACAGTAATGTACTAATACTGACGTTATGGTCTTCCGCTCCTGGCGTTGCTGCGGCCTTGCTCGGTTGAGCACCTTGAGCAGATGTGCTAGTGCAGGTAGTCGGGGAACATTCTACAGTAATGTACTAATACTGACGTGATGGTCTTCCGCTCCTGGCGTTGCTGCGGCCTTGCTCGGTTGAGCACCTTGAGCAGGTCTCCGGCCTTGGCGCGCATGCGCGAGTGCACGTACACCTTGCTGCACTTAATGTGGTAGTGCAGGTAGTCGCGGAACATGTGCAGCAAGTCGATCGTGTTGTCGCGCGCCGCCGAGCACGTGTGTCGGGGGAACAGCACTGGGGGATTACACGTCGTTAGTAATCGAAAATAAGATAATAGATGATGGGTATTTCTCCGAGCGGTTCAACCGCCATGACTTCGGTGGCAACATTATTACCAGATTTCCGTGGGTACCTGGGTCAACATTCTTTTCGTTGTCTTATTTTGTGTCCCTAATGAACGTGACGCAGTGGTGATTTTTGTATGAGATGATGTTTTGTTTTCAATTCCTGATTGAAGGATGAACAATATTGCTTTGCAATATCCTTTAATATGGACTTCCGCAAAGTAACGCCTGATTCAATTAATTACTCAATTCCTAATGTATGGATTAAAATCTAGCGTGAAAAAGAAATACAAGTGCACCAGATTTTTTTTATAAACTGAGTCGAAACAGCAACTAAAAGCGCGACAGAGTGGTATAAAACCAGACAACGAAAATAATTTTGACCCATCTCATACATTTTTTGGATATCTTGGTAGGTGTCAACTACGTCCACGTACCAATATATCCAAAAATTCTTACAGGATTCGTGTGTTAAGGCTGCCACCGAAGTCACGGCGGTTGAAAAGCTCGGAGAAATGCCCTAATAATGTATTCACTTTTTTTGTATTGTTTCTATGGTTACAGTCACCTGAGTCACGCTGGTTTTATGGGTCAATCACTTTTTTATGTTGTCAAGCCACCTAGGATTAACAATTGCATTGTTTGCTAAATAAAAGTACCCTACAAGCTATATTATCATGATTAATGTTTAAATTAGGTGACCCACCATGGAAAAGCCATATCCCAACGTAACGATAAACGTAACTATATCAACCAGTGACATTAAAAAGGTGATTGGATGAACGTTTAAATTACAATATCAATTTAAGCTAACACAATGACTTACCAAATGTAACGTAACTGATATTTTCTCCTACTTTTGCTTCAGTATCCATGAGTTCTAGTGGCGGTTCCTTATGTGAAAATAAAACCTGCAAAAAAGAAAAATTTAATGTTATCTCTCTGATAATAAGGAATTATATCAACGAATTTAAATTAATTACAATAAATATGCGAAAAACATGAAGATCGAAACGAACGGCAATAAATTAAAGCACGACCGAGGGAGTGTTTTAAATCGACACGTGTTACGAATTTCCTTTTCGCATGTGTTCTGAAACTGTGTTTTTTTTTAGTACAGATGGTGCCTTTTTTACGCGCTAGGAAATTCGTTACTCGTGTTTTAAAACATCGCCACTCGTTTCGAATATCATGTTTTTGCACTTGTGTCGTAATGTGAGTGCATCAACGTTTTTCTATCTGTTATTGCCATGGTTACAGTAGCATAATTTTGCATAAAACCAGCGTGACTCAGGCGAGCGTAACCATGGCAATAACAGACAGAAAAAAGTTGATTCATCCATGTACTACTTCAGTACAGATGGTGCTTTTTTACGCACTAGTGCGAGAAGTGATTCATTTTTGTCAGGTCAAGACTTCGGAGGGCCATCTCTGAAAAACGTCGTGCGATACACATGTGAAATGGCTTTTTTTTCGTTTTGAGAATCGGGCCCGTGTTGACTACCGTTGAAAATGTCGGAAAAAAACAAAATGTTTTCTTCGAGAATGTACGAAAACTTCGGTTTTTTCCGTTTTTTTCGGGTCTTTACAGAAACAATCAATGTCACTGTCACTCCTTGCCATCTGTTTCAATTGACTTTTCCTCAGTGACATCGCATTCTCCAGGTATAAGCGAAAATTAGACCTAATTTACATTGGTTTAGTCGGTTTAGAGTTGAAAATTAAAGTGGAAAATATCACGAAAAAAACGAGCTGTTTGGAAAGAAACGGGATTTAACACGTTCGACGCCGGTGACACGCATATGTGACCGAAAAAACTGTACTCCAATGCCAGTGACACACATACGCGATCAAAGTAATCTTATTCTTATGCCACTAACATAAATCAAGTTCTCACTCCTATGCCAGTGGCATAGAAATGCGAAAGTTTTTGACACCGTGCTGTGTCGCCGGCATAGTAGTACAATCTTTTCGGTCACACATGCGTGTCACTGGCATAGGATTTCTATCAGATAATTTCGATCGGCATAGTATTAGCACTTAGTGAAATGGTACTGGAGGCGAACGTGTTAACCTGGAAATTTTCAACGCTAGTAGTGACAGCGTGTACCTGTGGCGCCGTGTGGCTGGCTCGGCGGCCTTCCTTCAGCTCCTGCATGAACACCTTGCCGATCACCATGTCGTCCTCGTGCCGGAACACGGTGGAGAACACCACCGTCACGCGGTCCTCCTGGGCCTCCACGTATCTGACAAATACAATACATTATTGCCGTTACACATTCATAACTAGTTTTTAGTACAGACGGTGCCTTTTTTAGGCTCTAGTGATGGCCGATGAAGCAGACGAGTCTTGGAGTGGAGACCGCGAACGACTCGCCCGGTGGGCCGCCCTCCCGCCAGATGGACCGACGATCTAAAGAAAGTGGCGGGAAGTGGTTGGATGCGGAGAGCTGAGGACCGAGTATGGTGGCGCGAATTGGGGAAGGCCTATGTCCAGCAGTGGACGACTATGGGCTGATGATGACGATGATGATGAGTGCGAGAAGTGGGTCATTTTACGTCAGGTCCAAAACTTCGGAGGGCCATCTGTACTAAAAAACGTCGTACGAGACACGTGCAAAAACAAATTCGTAACTCGTGTCGATTTAAAACACTTCCTATCGGTCGTGTTTTAAAACATGGCCACTCGTTTCGAATTTCATATTTTTCGCACTTGTGTCGTAATGTACTATTTTACTTTCCCTTTTCCTGTTTTCTTTTTTTGTATTTTTTTTGGCTTATCTGTGTCATACAAGCTTAAATTGTAATCTCAAAATGTATTGCAAGTAATATATATGTAAGTTGTGTTTGCTTATAATTGGGTGAATATTCGAAAATAATCCCTGTATCCAAGTGTAAAGTGGCTATAATATTGCACCTGTTGGCAAACCTTAATTAATACTTAAATAAATTAATAACACAAACACATCATCAGCCTATCGTCGTTGAGATTGCCAATTCCGTTATGTGCACAATTTCAGAAACTGAAAAATCAATTCAAGTGACATATAATTATGTTTACAGTCTTCTTTTGTCAAATTACAAATGTACACATGTGGGTATTGGCAACCTCAATGACGCTATCTCAGTCCACTGCTGGACGTAGAGCCTCTCCTATTAACTATACATATAGACACATTAGGTGTTCAGTCGTCATCAGATATATCATAGCGTCCAGAGCGTTCAAAAATATCTGAACACGCCCTTATTGCCATAACGATAGAGGCGTGTTCAGATATTTTTGAGCGCTCCGGACGATACGATATATCTGATGGAGACTGTACATAAAGTTTCAAAATTTTAATGCATCTTTACATATTAGAAAACGTACGACGTAGTTTACATAATCATGCATTGCTACTTGACAATAGTAAAACTACTAACAACATATTTATAAACATGAACAGAAACCTGTTTTTATCTGTTCACTTTTCATCGATGTGTTCATCATTTATTCAATTGATTATGTAACCATTGAGAGAATCACTAAAATGTATATAGTAATTCTTAACATAGTTTCATTTTACGGAAATTGATGACTAAGTACAAATGAGTCATGTTAAGTTCATTATGACCGCACCCACGCATAAATTGTATTATTTGTTAAGTATGCTCACAAAACGTAAATATTCCTAACCAATACCATATTGTTTGGTTGTCAATTATGCCTTTCTAAACTCAATCCAGTGCAGGATGCTTACAATTTATTGTCAACTTTTAACACTATACCAGTAGACTTCATTTCAAGTCAGCTTGTGTTTATTTTTTTGCAAATATGCGGCTGCATATTGCGTTCTTTTCGGTTTCAGGAAATTAACAATATAAGATAACAAAAAAGGACAAAACATATATTTGACTGTGGAAGGTTACAAATCATGTTACTCTTTGATAGTGTTTTTTTACCTTATTCTTTAAGATATTTTCCGGTTTTCAAGGAAAGAATCATTGTCACTATCATTGTCACTCTTTCCACCTACCTATTTCAATAGACATTTTCTCGATGAAATTGCGTTCCCCTTTTGTAAGTGAAAATTAGACCTAATGAACATAGGTTTAGAGAATAAAATAAAAAGTGGAAACTTTCATTGACTATTTCAGAAAAAAACGAACCAATTCCAAAGAAACGGGGTTTTTTCGGAAATTCTCAACGTACTTGCTAAGTATTTGACGCAGATAGTACTATAAATGTAGTATCATCAGTTTTTTCTTTTTTTTTTGGTAATATTCATCATTATACACGGTTAACATGGTGCTCGCGAGCATTGCGAGAGATTTTAACTATGCATTCTAGACATCAAAATAAACAAAAAATATTATATATAATACATTTTAACATTTCCAATAGTTTTTATCATAACAATTTGTTAAAATTAATTTTTCAATATTTTTTTTAGGGATAGGGTTTTTCAAGTCTATTCTTATTTTTTGATTGTCAGGCAAAAGGTGTGGTAATATTAGAACACCATTGTGGTAGCATTGTAATCAAAAAGAACTTTTATGACGAGTTACGTCGAAAAACTTATTTCGAAATAAAATATTTTAAAAATAAAAATTAAACCGCCTTCAAAAATTCGCCCGAACTAAAAAGTAAAAAATAATTTTGGTTCCTACTACTTAGGATTTCCTACCCAAACCTTTAAACCTTTTACCCTATTCATTGAAATAAAATATTATGGCTAGGTACCCTACAGATTTCTTAGAAGTCGGTGCCAAGCCAAATACGTTCATAGGTATATATTAGATAGAGCTTTGTAACTTACTGTCACCCCGATTACGCTTTTATCAACAGAATGGTTTGCCTCAGTCATTTTGATGAAAGCATAACCGGAGTGACAGTAAGTTACAAAGCTCTATCAAATACATATAAGTAGGTACTCGCGAAGTGAACATATTTGGCTTGGCACCGACTTCTAAGAAATCTGTAGGGTACCTAGCCATAATATTTTATTTCAATGAATAGGGTAAAAGGTTTAAAGGTTTGGGTAGGAAATCCTAAGTAGTAGGAACCAAAATTATTTTTTACTTTTTAGTTCGGGCGAATTTTTGAAGGCGGTTTAATTTTTATTTTTAAAATATTTTATTTTTTGCTTTTTAGTAGTGTAAATATAAAATCGTTATTCAGTATGCTCTAACTACTTATAATTAGAATGTACTGCACTGTAGTAGGCCATACAATCTGAGCTGGCGAAGTTATATGAATACAACAACAATTTCAAAGGTAACACTTACTTAGCATGCCAATATTATGTAAAGAATCACTAACCGCTAACCAACATGTCATAACTACTAAGCAAACACTTGAATAGATCTCGAAAATGTATGACATTTGTTATATACAAAGAATGATCCTCCAACCCCTAATCGTTAAAGAGTTATTCCTTTCATCATCAGCTCACCAACATGAGACTATGACCACCTAAAGGCAAATACTCGAATAACTTCAAAAATATATGAAATATGTTATATTTAAAGAATTATCCCCCAACTCCTAATCTCTAAGGAGTTGTACCTTACATCATCAGCTCACCAACATGAAAGGATGACCACCTAAAGGCAAATACTCAAATAGCTTCCAAAATACACGAAATATGTTATATTTAAAGAATTATCCCCCAACTCCTAATTGCTAAGGAGTTGTACCTTCCATCATCAGATCACCAACTTAAGATGATCATGACTAGATGCAAACACTTGATTAGTCTTCGAAAATAAATGAAAAATGTCATGAGTGCCTACAACATTTGAAGAGTTCCCTCGATTTCTCCAGGATCCCATCATCAGATCTGGATTCGGTGACAATGGGACCAACTAGAAGGTATACCCTTTTAAACAAAAAAAGAATTTTTCAAATCGGTCCACGCGTCTTCGAGTAATCGGGGAACATACATAAAAAAAAAAAAAAGATTTCGACGAATTGTAAACCTCCTCCTTCTTGAAGTCGGTTAAAAAGATTAATTATCTCTGGAACCTAACCGAATCCAGGAAATTTTATATAACATTAAATATACTAAATATGGTCAGGAATTCAGAATTAAAATCTTTCGGAATGCTTACGAGCACCGTGTATAACCACCACAAGTTAGACAAAACTGCAGATACTCACAGCGTTTCATCCTGCCGGTAGTTGATGACGGCCCGCTTCTGCGCCACATCGCCGTCCTCCTGCAGGCGGAAGTAGCGCTCGAACACGGACGCGAAGCAGTTCCGCTTCAGCAGCCCCACCTTCTTCACCGTCGCCTCCCAGTCCTCCGGGATGGTCTCCAGATCCAGCAGGACGGACACGTTGTAACCTGGTTGGGTAATGCTTGTTATATGTAGTTCCGACAAGATGGTCCGACGACATCTGCCGAACCGCAACAAAGCAATGGATGCGATTAGCACATGACCGAGGAAAGTGGCGTAATAAAGAAGAGGCCTATATCCAGCAGTGGATGGACACGGGCTGAATAGATAGATATGTAGTTCCAGCAGAGTTGACGTCACGCACGCAACATATCATGTAAACACAAATGGAAATTGTAAACTTTTTAATATATTAGTCAAAGACAAAATAAGGTGTACATGAAAATGTTCAAAAATATGTCCCAGTGCACTCTAATTCTGTGTAATAAGAACGTGGTAACATATTTATGAGCGTACTTCGATACTTATTTTTGCACTTGACTGTACATGGTACATGGGTCAAAATTATTTTCGTTGTCTTGTTTCATACCACTCTGTCACGCTTTTAGTTGCTGTTTAGACTCAGTATATAAAAAAAAACTGGTGCTATTGTATTTCTTTTTCACGATAGATTTTAATCAATACATCAAAAATTGAAAACAAAACATCATCTCATACAAAAATCACCACTGCGTTTTTTTTAGAGACACAAAATAAGACAACGAAAAGAATTTTGACCCACATACATCATCAGCCTATCTTAGTCCACTGCTGAACGTATTAAATATGCGTACAGACGCATTAGGAGGTAAATGGCCATAATCGCTATGCTGAGCAAGCGGATTGGCGATTGCAGTAATGTATCCACCATGATGTCGCTGCTGCCTATCATTAATTTTATATTGAAGAATAGTCAATATCCAGCTCACCTCGCCAGTCTGATAAATAAGACAAAGCTCTGATATGGTTTTTATAATGTAAAGATGAGTCCCATTCAAATACAAGCTCTAGTCTACGTGGTGTAATTTTGTATTGGTGGCGACTGGGGCACGCTCTATGAGCAATTCACGTTGTCAAAAGGTTCAATTAGTTTTTGTTTTTGCATTGGAACCAAATCTCACTGATGGCCATGTGGTGATGGCAGTAAGAATACATTTGGCATCCCCCAACTCGTCCCGTGGATGTCGTAAGAGTTGACTAAGGGATCGAAGTTTGACTGAATATGGGCAGCAGCGTCATCATAGTAGAGACATTACTGCGATCGCCAAACTGCTTCCCAGTGTGGCGATTATGGGCATTTACCTACTTTCTAATGCGTCAAGACACTAGAATAAGTTACCATGTCTTTAGAAATAATTTGTCTTTTTCGTGTAATAAAATGAATATGCATGTAAGATAGATATAAATAAATCTGTCTTCATAAGGCAAGGATTAGTCTTACAATCCGAGTACTTTAAGGAGTGTAATTAAAAACACCAAAACACTGCTATGCTAACATAAACACACTATCAGTAGCAGAATAGGATTAGGTGTTAGTCAATCAACATCTAATGAAGTTGCAAGTAAAAAGCAATTTGACTCAAGCAATATGATGACAAATATAGTCAATGGCCGCATTCTTCCACTTATGGAGCTATTAGGATTCTTAATGAACATTTGAAATGGGCTGCATGCTGACCTTACTTGATAATGCATAATGTACTTTGATTTTATAACATAAGTATTCCAAAGTTATTGTCTCTAACCTAGTTAAACCCAGCATACAGGATGCTGAGATAATATAAAACTTATATTTATTTTTGTGGCAGTAATTGTATTGTTACTTAGTGAGTTTTGGTTGTCCAACATCAATTTATACTATGTTTCAAACTGATTGGGTGTAGCCAAAACTTAAGTATAATCTTATCAATATTAATGTCTATAAGCAATAACAATTTATATCTTATCAAGGCATTCACTTGATAAACATGAATTTACTTTTTAACATTAAAAATATTTGTTGTGAATCATTTTAGCAGGATGTGATATTTTCATATGCTTGTTTATTTAAATGTATTTAATTATAACACCAATATTACTTCCATTTTCCTTCCAAATAGTGTATGAGGAAAATGTTAAATAAAGACTTCTGCAATGTATGGTTAAAATGTTGTAACTAATTCTTCCTTGAAGCATGAAGTTGAAACAGTAATTAATACTGTGATTATGTTATATGCTGCAGATGTAAGGCAATGCATTGGCCATTCAACCATCACATCATACTAAATTCATATAACACAAAGCATATTAGGTCCAATCATGTTGCAATAATGTTGAATATAAAAGGTACATGTTTTGTCTGTTTCATACATAGGTACTTGGTAGTAAAATGAATTAACATAAACATTATTCTAGAATAAAGTTACAGATTTCACTTTATGGATTCCCCAAATTCAATATTATTGCAGTCTGAATTGTTAGGTATATTTTAGTTACCTGACTCTGGCTCCGTGAGCAGTGGTCCATAAACTCTTTTGAGGAGTTCATCTGCTCCATGCTCCTCTAACTGTTTGTAGAACTTCAGTGATATACTAACCTGCAAATGTTAATAACACAGTACAGTACTAATTAAAATTACATGAGCTAATCACGTCGGCACCATTATGGGGGCACCATCTTCTTCATTCACTCGTAAATCCAATTAGTAACATTAATATTATTGTGTTTAAAAACTGAGATAGTAAATTGATTTACAGGTTTCAAATATGATTTGCTTTTTTCTCTATTAGGGTTACTCAATTAAGTAAACCTATTAGATGTAGTGATTCCAGGTAGGGATTAAATAATTAAACTTGTATGGATGCTTGCTTAGGTACAATGTGATGCCAAAAATATTAAGATATATATATAAAACAAGGGCACTATCATCACTGAAGAAATTATTAGTTATTATGACTAAGTTATCAGTGTAGTATGATGTGTGTGGCTTACCCTAACTTTGGTTTTGTCTCCATTAATATTGGATATATGAAAAAGGACTCCATCGAAATCTGCAACCGTCACGTCTATGGATTCTGGCTTTAAGCTGCAATAAGATAATGCTTAATTAAAAACAATGCCACTGGCAGTCACATCCTGTGGGAGAGATAACTCAATAGAGGTGTGTCATGTAGGCTGCACACATCGCGCGCTATGTATTGTTTACTACGAGTTCAGTGGCATCCAAAACACTTGATGATGATATCCGCGCGCCGCGCGAGTAGCTACCAATAGAATGACTCATCCATGTAGCGATAGGCGGTGCCGGTGCCGGCTGCAATGTCTCACTGATTCCATCAAAACTTGTTGTTATCTTCAATAGCACCACTAAGGATATGCGGTCAACGTGGGCCCACCCCAAGAATTTGACACTTGACAAGTTCAACTTGCTCCCGAAAAGGGGTTATACTCAGCGGTCACCTCCCGGTTAGAAAGTTGACCTAAATCACAATACCTAACATACGAATACTACGTACACGCAATAACACTGCACAAAAAACACACCACGATTGCAAAAACAGGCACTTTCTAAGCGTAACGTACTCACCGCGCCAGTGCATTTTTGTATTTTACTGTTAGCGTTTCTTCTATAATTCTATTATTGATCTCGAGTAAGATCATTATTTAACAATTTATAACCTACAGTTTTTTCATAAAATAAACGCTTATAGCACCTTCATTTAACAATTTATACGGAAATCTTGATCGACGACCACCCGTATATAGATAATCATTTATAAGACAGAAAAGGAAGCTATAAATGAATGAAATGAAATATCGGCCATGTAACCATAAACACAAGTGTTTATTCCTCTACTAGTCTATGATGCGAACTGACATCATCTATATCGATAATCGTTTGTAAAACTAATCGACTTTAATCGGGTGCCGTAACTGCCGTAGACGAATGCGATTCGATTCTTTTGTACGTCACGACTATTACGAGTACATCCCTATTCAAATGTAAAAAAAAAGTATACACTTCAATCAAAATTATTTTGGATGGTTATTGGTTACTTCATTGCGATGTTTATAAAAAAATAACAATGTAAATACTCGTTTTATTTATTTTAAAACTGGTTTATTTGAAATAATTGTTACGGAAATTGCCGAAATATCTGCGCATTTTCCAAAAATATGTCTAACCAGGTAGGGCCCTTCGTCGCTGGACTGAAGTCCCGAAATGTGGATTTACAAATTAAGACTGCCAGAGAACTGTACCATTATGCGAAGACGGAGCTCCGCGAGGTACCGCAGGAGGAGCTCACGCACTTCTTGGACGAGTTCAACCACCAGATCTTCGAAATGGTATCGAGCAGCGACGTGCACGAGAAGAAGGGAGGGGTGCTCGCTATCGGTAAGCTTGACCCTAAGGATGTTCTACTAATGTTAACATAACATTATCTCCTATTTACGCATTTAGAACTTATTTAATTAAAGCAACTTGCAGCATGTTTATTAATGTTTTGTGTTTCATTGTTGTGGTTCTTGACATTTAATTGGGAAAGATGAAAAATCTATTTCTTAACATCAGAATCTGAACCACTAAGAATATTCCAATAGTTACAGATGCTCTGAATCCATTAAACTGGTGAAAACATGGACATAAACATTAGAAATCTAACTTCATATTTATATTTGTATGATATTATTTCCAAATATCTAATGATAATTTATTACATTGCACAAACCATAACAATATATTACTTTGAAATTAATTAAATACAGGATTGCTTATGCTTGTGGCCAAACATAGACTGTCTCTGGTTTGCCTGCTTAGTTTGAATGTTTTGCTTAATTAAAAATATGAGTTTATTGATGATGCTTTTATACATACCAAGCTGTTAAGTAGTATGAGAGAAGATTAAATTTAATTTTGTTAATTAAGTAAATTTTGGATATCAATACAGGCACATTATTATAATAGTATTTTTTGTATTATATTCGGCCATTTTCTGCAATTCAACATTAAACATACCTATTTTGTGTGGTCCCCAACTCCGGCCCAATAATAAAAATAAAAAAAAAAAAAAATAAAAAAGCCTTTTATTTCTTGCAATTTTTTACATGAAAAATACTTAATACTAAGAACCTTGCGATGCAAGAACCCCTATTCGGGTATAGGCCTCCTCCAAACTATTCCATTTATCCCGGTCTTCAGCTATTTGCATCCAGGAAGGACCAGCAGTTCTGATGACATCATCCTCCCATCTCGTATGAGGTCTTCCTCTGCGACGCTTACCAACTGGACCTTTCCAAGATGTGACTCTTTTAGTCCACCTGTCATCCTGTAGTCGAGCCACATGTCCCGCCCACTTCCATTTGAGCTTTTGAGCAAAAGTAAGGGCGTCAATGGCTTTAGTTAAATTTCGTATTTTTGAATGACGTATTTTTTGCACTTTCTTTATACTCATCATGCTACGTTCGATTCCCCTTTGACAAGAGACTATTTTGTTTTTAACATTTGCTGTGAATTTCCATGACTGAGATGCATATGTTAGACAAGGCAAAAGGCAGGAATTTAGAACTCTAGTTTTTATACTTGCTGGTAAAGTGCTTTTAAAGATCTCCTTAAGGCTCCAATACTTATTCCAAGTGTTTTGTACTCTTCTTGCTATTTCCTGTTCACTGTGATCTCTTGAGAAACCTATTTGTTTGCCGAGGTAGATGTAGCTATCTGTGTATATAAGTGGTTTGTTATCAACTAGTATGTCTATTTTGTTGCTGTTTGTCATTAACATGGTTTTAGTCAGGTTCATCTCTAGACCTATTTCATTGCTTGTTGTGTTCAGTGAATGTATCATATTTTGTAGTTGTTGGCCAGATTCGGACAATAGGACCAGGTCGTCCGCGAAACGAAGGTGGTTTAGGTTTTTCCCGTTGATATTTAATCCCTTGTTATTCCAGTTTAATTTTTTAATGACTGACTCTAGGATAGCAATAAAAAGCTTTGGCGATAATGGGTCTCCCTGTCTTACTCCTCTCTGAATGTTGAAAGTGGGTCCTTTTCTCTCTAGCTTTATTTTTCCTTTATTGTTGTGGTATATACTTTTAATAATATTCGTGTAGGTATCTTCAACTCCGTGGTCCTCTAGGGATTGCCAAATGCTGGCGTGGGATACAGTGTCAAAGGCTTTTTTGTAATCAACAAAGGCAATGTAGAGGGCCCTCTGCTTCTCGTTGTATTTTTCAATAATTAGCTCGAGCGTATGTATATGGTCCATTGTCGAGAATCCCTTTCGAAATCCAGCTTGTTCTATGGGCTGTTTCATTTCTATGACAGTACTTATCCTATTATTTAGGATAGAGGAAAACAGTTTGTATATCGCCGGTAGTAGACTAATCGGTCTGTAATTTGCTATGTCGTTAGAGTCCCCTTTCTTGTATATAAGGATAATGTCGGATTTCGACCACTGTTCAGGTGTCTCTTCTGTTTCCAGTATAAGATTGAACAGGTAGGTTAATGGTAGAGTCAGTAGAGATTGAGCTGTTTTTAAGGCTTCGTTGGTTATATTGTCTGAGCCTGGGCTTTTGTCGTTTTTTAACCTCTTTATAGCAAGTGCGACTTCATCTTCTGTCATTTGTGGCGGTGGTTTTATGTTTGTGTGTTCTTTGTTAGACCTGTTAGACCTGTAAGTGCTATTAGGGGCCGTATTCGTTTTATAGTTAGTATCTTTGTATAGGGTTTTATAGAATTCTGTTGCCACATTTACAATGTCATCACGTTTGTTCAGTGTTTTTCCGGCCATACTTAGTCCGTCGATCCAAGTTTTGTTGGTCTGCAATTCTTTAAAAGCTTTCCTTGAGCTTCCCAGATTATTTAAGTGTTTTTCTATAGTATTTCTTCTGTAATTGGCGTAGTCTTGTTTTATGTATTTGCTGGTTATTTTATATAGGGCTGATAGCTCGTTCTTTGTGGAGCGTGTTTTCTTTTTTGTATGTTGTAGTTCTTGTCTTCTTTTAATTAATGCCAAAGTGCGATCACTTAGGATATTGTGTGGCTTGTTTATGTTTTTTGATATAATTTGAGCACACTGCATGCTAGATGTAATTGATTTTGTTATTTGGTCGTGGTATGTTTGTACTGAGTGGTTATTTGGGTAATTTAGGAGATTTGGTAGATGTGAAGTGATGGCCTCTATGTATTTAGATTTCTGCAGATCATCTTTTAATGTAATATTTTGGCAGCATCGATATCCATTTCGGCTCTTCTTTTGATTCCTCAGAGTCATTGTCGCTCTAACAGCTCTATGATCAGTAGGGAAATTTAGGTTCAGTACTTCCATATTTTCAAAACAGCCTGGTTGGTTGGAAAGAATAAAATCAATTTCATTTTTATATTTTCCGCATGGTGATCTCCAAGTCCATCTACGGCTAAGTTTTTTCTTAAAGCAAGTATTCAATATTGTAAGGTGATTCTCAAGGGCAAAGTCGATTAGTTTTTGTCCCCTCATGTTTCTTACACCGTATCCATTTGGTTTCATGATTAGGTATTCGTTTTTCCTAGGCTGT
This sequence comes from Thaumatotibia leucotreta, assembly GCA_025490895.1. NCBI lineage: Eukaryota > Metazoa > Arthropoda > Insecta > Lepidoptera > Tortricidae > Thaumatotibia > Thaumatotibia leucotreta. The sequence goes on from JALPQI010014054.1 coordinate 21,415, forward strand.
CCAATTTTTGCGTTCATATCACCTATGACCACATAATTTTTGTGAGCCACTTTGATGGCCTTGTGTAAGGTAGTGTAAAAGGTCTCAATATCTTCTTCGCTGGAAGCTTCGGTGGGGGCATATGCTACTATGATGGAAAAGGGGGAGCCTTGTATGTTAAGATTTAATATTGCAACTCTTTCAGTGATGCCAGTATAGCTCTCTATGTTTTTTTTGTGAGTTTTATTTATTAAGAATCCAACTCCATATTTCCCCGCAGTGCTGCCTGTATGACATAGTATGAAGTTGTCATATTCCTCTATTTTGTGCCCCAATCTTCTTATTTCTGTTAACCCGATAATATCATATTTCACTTTTTGGAGTGCTTCATTTAATTCTATTAGTCGCTCATATGATGATAGCGTTCTAACATTGTATGTCAATATGTATAATTTATTCAGATTTTGGTGGTTATCATTTAAATTCACTTTATTTTTCACATTTCTGTTTTCAATATATGGTGGAGGGTAGTGGTCTTTCTCCCCACGGGGACCAGCCGGGTTGGGGAATGTTTTGTTTCTTTCACTATATTTGTTTATAATAGGTATGAAATTCCAGTTCGATGGTAGTTTCTGAGTGTGGAAGGAGGCCGTTGATTGCTAGTTATTGGAGGTTGTGGAGGCTGTAGAGGGAATGGAGTTTGATCTTGCACGCATCAAATCAAATGCATTAGCATGAGTATTTTTTGAAGTTTGGTGTTTTTTAGGTTGATTTGAATATTGTGGTGAGGATGAAGGCATCCTCTTTCTTTTATTTTCTTCATTTAAAACAATAAGTTTGTCATAGTTAATGAATGCTGTGTTCCCCTTTTCTCTTTCTTCCTGAACCCTGGTATATAGTTCCTTCCTTTTGTTAACAATCTCTTTTGGGTAGTCGTCACTGATAAAGGCATCTTTGAATTCTTTTTTCGCTCTCATTATTTGACGTTTCTTCATTTCCCTCACAAAAGAGACTAGAACTGGCCTTGTCTTTCCTTCTTGATTATTTTTTCTTCCTACTCTGTGTATTTTGTTTATATCGTTTTCTGTAATCATAATGTTGAGGTCACGCTGGATTTTTTGTTGCACTAAATTAGATAACTCTTCTGTAGACTGTTCCTCTTCTTTCATGCCAAACAGTATAATATTGTTTTCTTTGTTTTTTCTTTCCAACATAATAATTTTTTCTTCTAGTTTGTGTATTTTTTCTTTTAATTTGAAGTTCTCTTCTTTCAGAGGTAACATTTTTATATCCATTTCCTCGGATAATGTTTTCGTAACAGAATTGTGGATATCCGCAGATTGTTCATCTAGTTGTTTCTTTATTTCTGTTTTTAAACTGTCAAAAAGTTGCTGGAGTGAGCTATTCATCTTCGTAGATTGATGGTAGATAGGAACAAAACGTAGCGACTTTCTTTGACGTTTCCTAAATCTGTTGTCTGTGGTTCGGCGGTTGATTCACTATCGCTTTGACAGATAATTATAACCTCAAATCTGGTTGCATATGTTCTCGCCTGTTTTCTACGTGTGTTTTGACGCTTTTCACTAGGTTTTGTCAAGATTTCTTTAGATCACTGTTTCTCACTTCGAAATTAATCACTCGCGACGCCGTGTATGGTTTAAATTATTTTATTTCGGCACAATCCGCGGGACAAGCGTAATACGTGTATACGATATTCAAAACCGGAACCGGAAATCCTTGCTTGCAATATAATTATTTGATTTTTAAAGTATTTGAAGTTAAACAAGCGTGCGAAGAAAAATAAACTCAAGAAACTCCGGCCCAATACTCATTGGGAACTTCACATTACTTGAATTTCTTGGCAGATGTATGCAGGTTTACTCACGATTATACAGTTATAATAGTATTTAAATAAACTATTTAATTCAGTTCTCTTTGCTAATAAATGTTTGTAAGATCTGGGTAGATATCCTGCAACTTAAACAATTAAAACAAACTTAATTTTTTTTCAGTATGTCTGATTGGCGGGGACTGTGACACTACCAAGACTCGGATTACCAGGTTTGCCAACTACCTCCGGAACCTGCTTCCATCATCAGATGTGGGAGTGATGGAACTAGCAGCAAAGACAGTTGGAAGACTGGCTACTGTCTCTGGTGTAAAAAGAGCAGAGTATGTAGACTTTGAAGTCAAAAGAGCATTTGAATGGCTTTCAGAGGAAAGAAATGAAGGCAGACGTCACTCTGCAGTTCTTCTACTAAAAGAAATGGCAATTGCCATGCCTACTTACTTCTACCAACAAGTTTCAGGATTTTTTGACCACATTCTTGTGGCTTTAAAAGACCCTAAACCACAAATACGAGAAGCAGCTGCCAAAGCTTTAAGAGCTGGGCTAGTAGTTACAACCCAAAGAGAATCTGCCAAGCAATCTACTGCCAAGCCACAATGGTACATGCAATGTTATGAAGAAGCTATGATCTCGTTTGAAGAGATTCCAACCACAGAAAGAAGACAGGGTGTTACCAAAGAAGACCGGGTTCATGGAGGCCTACTGATCTTGAATGAACTTTTGAGATGTTCCAATGCTTTATGGGAGAAGAAATACACAGCCCTTATGCAGAGTTTAGATACACGGAAGGATAACATCAAGTCAGATGACATAATATTTTTGAGTGCAAAACTCTATAGTCCATCTGTGAAAAGGGGCTATTTATGTGATGGATTTAAGACTGAAAATGTTACTTACCCAGTTTCTATATATGAGTCAACTGTTTGCAGGACTCTTTTGACTGAAAAATTTGAAAGGATATGTCATGGTAAGTGTGTACTCGTACATATAATATGCGTAACATTTTTTTTCGTAACCCAGGGCCTAGCTTCATTATTGGTAGATGAATATAAATGATCCTTTTCGCCGCACGTCAATAAAGCGTGCCACCCACGCCAAGCAACAAATTGCACGTACGTAATACTTATACAACTCTGAACTTTATATTGTCAAATGAAGGTCCATTTCATTTTGAATTTTGTGCATTAATATTAAGTCTTGGTGTGCGGAGGGGGGGGGGGGGCACAAAATATCCTGTAGCATATTCACATATGCATGCTGACCCCTTACAAACTCTTTTTGTTACAGATGTAATGGCTCAGCGTATGCTGAAAACCCAAGGAGTACCTCAAATATTGCTTATTATTATTCCTCGCCTGGCTGCATTCAACAAGGAATATTTCCTAAAGAAATACTTTGGTACTACCATGAACTACTTGCTAGCCTCTCTGTCGACCCTCCGCAGTCGTGAGAGAGACAGAAACATGGCCTTCACCACCATAGGCCTTGTGGCTGCGGCCATAGGCAATGATATTAAACCGTATATACCTAGGATTATGGATGTGATCAAACAAGCTCTGCCTGTTAGAGACTCGCAGAGTAAGAGGAGAATGTATATAGACCCCTCAATCTTTGCATGCATTGCTTTATTGGGCAGTGCTGTCAAAGAGTTAGTAATAAATGACATCAGAGAACTGCTAGATGCCATGTTTGCCACTGGGCTCAGTCCATCATTGACCATCTGCCTGAAAGAATTGAGTGAAAATCTCCCAGTTCTAAGAGGAGAAATATCAGAAGGGTTGCTTAACATGCTGTCGCTGGTATTAAGGAATAAGCCTTTCTTGCATCCAGGAATACCTAGAAGCCTGGAACAGCAAATGAGTTCCATGAGCATGAGTATCGAACCTCAAGACACTGCCAGCATTGTCCTAGCTTTGAGAACACTGGGTACATTTCATTTTGAGGGCCAGCACAGTTTATTGGCATTTGTGCGACGCTGCGCTGATCATTTCCTTCAAAGTGATCAGCAAGAAATTAGATTAGAAGCTGTCAAAACTGCTGCAAAACTCCTTGCTGATGCAATAGTCAGAAATATGAAAACACCATCACGCACACTCACCATACTAACTGCTGAAGTCGTAGGGAAGTTGTTAGTGGTATCAGTAACTGACCCGGATTATGAAGTGCGTTACTGGGTCCTGGAATCTCTCAATGAAATTTTCGATTCTCACTTGGCTCAAATTGAAAATCTGAATTTCTTATTCATTGCCATGAATGATGAACACTTGGAGATACGGGAGCTCGCGATCTGCTCTCTAGGGCGCCTGAGCACGGTCAATCCCTCTTACGTCACGCCAGGTCTCAGGAAAACGTTAATACAGTTCCTAACTGAATTAGAACACTCCGGTATGAGTAGGAATAAAGAACAAGCAGCTAGAATGCTAGGAAACCTCATCAGGCACGGTCCAAGACTCGTGAGACCCTACATGGAAACAATCTTAAATGTCCTTGTGCCGAAATTGAAAGAATCCGATGCGAATCCGGGGGTGGTGATCAGCGTCCTGAAAGCTGTTGGAGACTTGGCTGACGTAAACGGCGACAATAGCGGACTGAAGAAATGCTTACCAGAGCTATTATCTATCCTCCTGGAATTACTCTCTGACGCCAGCGCAACTGACAAACGAAGCGTCGCTCTATGGGCTTTCGGTCAATTAATAAGCGCAACGGGGTACGTAGTAGTGCCATACACAGAGTACCCTAATCTGATGGATGTGCTTTTAAACTTTTTGAAAACGGAACAGCAGCCTAAAGATAGGAGAGAAACTATTCGCGTGCTCGGGCTGCTCGGTGCACTTGACCCGTACAAGCACAAACTGACGCGGGGCTTGATGAACGGACAGCCGGACTCCAGTCTGGTCCCAGTGGCTGACAGCAAGGCCGATGAAAACAATTTCGACATGACGACCAGCGAGATGCTTGTTAACATGTCTTCACCTGTGCTCGACGAGTATTACCCTGCTATTGTGATATCGACATTAATGAGGATCCTTCGGGATCCGAC
>JALPQI010014055.1:0-28121 GCA_025490895.1 Thaumatotibia leucotreta
GCCCCACATTTCCCCCTGCCCATAAATACATATTACTCTATATTATTTTATTTTATTTGGTCATAAAAATCGATTGTCATTAACGTCTACAATATAAATCATCATTAGCGAAAAACTATTAACTATTCTATTTTTTTCTATTGCTAATACAATACCGAATTGTTTGTAATAGATCCTTTAATTATATAAAATAAACTCCCCACTACTGACTATGCATAGATCTGTATTGTATATCACTTTAAAGATTAACTAGTTAAGTAGATATGTATCTACCATCGATGCCAGCTAACTAGGAAAATACGAATGTACTCTTGTACATGCAACTTACATAAGTAATTGTACAACGTCCCGTTATTATTTTACAAAGCAACATAATTATAGTATATAAATGTTAAATACTAAATTGCACAACAATTAGTTGATCAAGTAAGAAAATCCCACCGTCTGTGAACAATCGCAATGCGGCCGTCATATGCATCCATAATATGTATGACTACCGGTGTGGTCGATTCACGTCCCCAAAATTAAATTACTTAAATGTAAAATTTTACATTAAGTTTTTTGTCCACTCAAAGTATGCCCTGGCCGTTGGAGATGGACCGGGCTCTATGTAATTAGACCAATTTAAATCTTAATTAATATTAATTGTCCGACGTCGGAACGAATCTGTCGTATAAAGACTGTCGGGGATAAAAGTATTCCACTCGAGTTGTATAAATAATTGAATATGAAAGATTATTATTGAAATATAATTGTTGCATAGTAATGGTAGTGCATGTGCAATTTGAGAGTATTGAGGTGCTGCAGCACTCGGGACGGCGGTCTCTCGGCGTGTTTGTAGAGACCGCAACGAAACGGCTCAAGACTTTTCCTACTGAATGTACGGTAAAATAACACTGACTTTTATCCTCGCCGAGTTCATTGTTGCCACAATACAATACGTAGCCCTGTTAGTTCTCTTAATACGGAAGTTAACATTTATTATTCTATTAAATTACAGTCATTACAGTGAAACGGTACATTATGTAACTATCTATGAACCTTCACGCATGAATACTGTATGTTCCCAGATGATAAATACATTATTTACGTATCATAATACACTTTGCTGAGTATAAATTATTGATCAGTTTCAAATTGTGTTAGTAGTTATGAGTTTTTTTTATAAAGTTTGCCATTATAGTAGATAGGTTGTTTCTTAACATTAGTATACTTAATATAAGCGTTTTATATTTGGATAAATGTTTAGGCACTGATATAAAAGTGCCAAAATGAAAGCCGATTAAAGCTAGCACAGTGTAGGTCAACGGCGACTTCCCCCGCGCTTGCTTCTCTCGCTCCACCCTACACCACTTTCACCACTATGTTATTATTGTAATTTACGACCGGCCGTTTTAATTGTTTCTATAGCATTGCACCTGTAGTAGTACGTAGTACTACTAAGAAGGTGGAACAGATGTCGCCTTTTTGCCGTAATAACGGCAAGTTTCTTGCGCGTTGAGACAATGTGGTCGGTTCACCCGCACACTTCCCCGCTCAGCGCACAGCTTACAGCGCTTCAAATGGAATGCAGGGAAGGAGGAACTTTCCATATTTCGTTTTATGATTGAAATATACATATTTAGTTCCCAATTTAAATCAGCTTGTTACTATTAATCCCATCTAAATACTGTACAAATTAACCTTTAAATACAACAAGGTCAAGTGGAGATCTGTTTCTGGATAATGGAAAAATATATTTAGGTATTAGCAAAACAAATGCTTCAGTGAAAATTGCGTAATTCATTTTAATGTGAATTTGGATCCAAATTGAAAGTTAGGCGCCTGTCCATTCACTAGAGATGGCATTGCTTGTTAGTAAAACTGCAAAAAGTTAAATTAATATTGTTTATCAACTATGACAACGTAGCAACAATAACTTTTCCCAAATAGTTTGATCAGTAATAATACAAAATGTAAGTTTTAATTTAGTTGGCGGCGTAACAGTAGCTCACTGGTTCGCCACGGCATAATGAGCTCCGGGGAAAATGGACCGCAACGTAAAATGGACACAAATGAAAAACAAACAATACCAAGAAAATTGTCGACACATAAACAGAGTTCTAAGCTTGCTAAGTGCGGCGTTAATTATTAGTTTAAGTATTCATAAAAACGTTCTCCTCCGACCTCGAGGCGGAAGCCGGCAAAAAGTTTTATTTCGTCTTTATGGTAGCGAGACAGCTGGCGTTTCGGCGCCCCACACACGGGCGGCCAGCGCTGCTCCGCGCGGATCCTCTGCGTTTGTTCCGACCGGACGCCAGGTTGCAACAAATACTATTTTTTTTGCTAATTACTAAAAGTGTGAGAATCCACGTATTGTAACGCGGCAAGTACGTAATATTAATTAACTATAACAACTGAAATTTCCGTTTTTGTATCAATAAAAATGGCCTTTCTGCCACAATAAATTACGAGTACCTACTATTTTTATCTGTGGTTTCGAACGGAAATGCGTGTATCCATAGAAAAAGCTAATAATAAATTAATAAGTACACCTGTAAATTTTCGTCTAGAATAATCCACGGTTAATTTTTTTACGAATTATTAATTGATTGTCAGTACATTTTATAGCTCGGATATAAATATGTTGAATATTTACAACAATAATTTTTGAATATACATTTAGGGTAAGTATGTCCGAAAGTATGCAAACTGTCTAATGACATGTCTAATGACAAACACAGGTAAATAAATATTCCGATATGAATTTCGCCGCGTATGCGACGAGCCTTAGAGTGGAGTGAGCGATTAGTAAAGTATGGCTATGAATGGGGGCTGCTAGCGTGGTCAGTCGCAAGCGCAAGTCGTAGCAGGCGCGGGCGCGGGCGCGGGGCGGCACCGCCTGCATACGAGTGTTATTGCTACTATGTTGTGCGGTATTTACATTGTACGATGTTATTATTCACATCGCTTCAATGATCACAAGACAGTAGTCATTTCATAATGCAACACAGTGTAAGTAAAGCAATGCGTTTATTAAGTAGGTAGGTACCTGTACTTTATAGCTAATATGCCTAGTCGTCCAATTATACATATTTCAGCAATAAAGTATCAGCTATGGACGTTTGCAGTTATTTTTATTTATCTACTGTTAAAATGCACTATCACATTTTGTTTATAATTTGATATTTTCATAAACCATTCCATGACGACGGACGAGTTCTTACTATATTTTATTTTTTGCCGCTGGTCAGAATAACAGGGCTTATAAATAAAACATTATAAATGTGGTGTGGCGGCTTGTCACCAAATGATATACTACTGATGGCTCACACTAAGGAAAAATAATCGCGTAATAACGTCTTGGAGAGTGTCCATTAATTTTAAAGACAATATCTTTATTCTATACTTTAATTGTATACGTACGTGTTATAATCGAATCCATTTTCATTAAGCAGTGTAAAACATGTTAAGTTATAAAACCGGTATAATTTACAGGTAACCGTCATCAACTTTTAGTAGGCATGTTTTTGGCATGAGCCCAACCTTTCGTAAGCAGTGTTGAGCCTGCAATCTTTACCATGACCAAAAGGCAATTTTAAAGTTTCCAATACTGATACAAAATACACATGAGTTTAACTGTTTAATTATATTTTTATTTTTTTCATATGTTTGAGAGATTTTTGACGTTTTGGCTCTTAAGTCCTAAGTCTCTCATCCCGCGCCATAAGGACATTAAATTGCTCCCGCCTCTCGCCTCGACGCGAAACTTGGCATTTCGCACCCAAATGATGCATTACACATGTAATTAACTATGCGTATAGTATAAAATTAAAGCGGATTGTTTTGTTCTACATTTTAAAGTCCAAGACTTTGGATCATCGAGTAACATCAGCACTGAAAGTTGATTATGGGTTTCAGCAGGTCCGATATGGATTTTGAAAGTCCTATATGGAGTAAACTGCTTTCGATATTTACGTACTTCACTTCAACCAATGTCTTTAAAGAGTAAACAGGTGCCCTTGGTCCCATATTTCTGACCAGATGGAAATCCATTGCGAATGTTTCCTCCGACTATGTACCTACAATATATAAAAAAATACTTTTCTCTTCTTCTTAATTTCATGAATTGGTAGAAAATAAGTAGTAGATTGCCGGCGGGAGCGCGTGTCCTTTCATTTAAAATACGAATAAATTTTTTATACCACGTCGGTGGCAAACAAGCATACGGCCCGCCTGATGGAAAGCAGTCACCGTAGCCTATGGGCGCTTGCAACCCCAGGGGAGTCACATGCGCGTTGCCGACCCAATAAGAACTTGTACACTCCTCTTTTGAAGAACCCCATACTGTAGTCCAACGGGAAAACCTCGGCAGGGAGCTCATTCCACAGACGGACCGTCCGCGGGAGGAAGTTCCTCTGAAACCGCACGGTGCGCGACCATTTAGGTTGCAAGGTGTGAGGATGAATAAATTTTACTTAATACTAAACATACCTATAAATAAAAAAAATCTATTTACCTTTTCGTTATTGATGCTTTCATTTAAATAGGTTTAGCTTTGTTTAATTTGTCACCGTCGCCGATTAGAACGGATAATTCGGGAATAAACAAATAATTTTATCCCATGACGTAATAGTTAGGTCAACAGTCAACTACTATAATAATAAATAAAATGTCTTAGATACTTTATGCCTTACAGGTACTTTCGGGGTTCCCGAACGTTGTTACATTAAACAGGAATCACTGTGATACAAATAGATACGCATATCTAAAAAGAAAATCATTTTACAAAGTACAACGAACCAGTTTAATTAGTCTATTGTTCGCTGAAGCGAAAACACATTTTACTTGGCGAATACATACGATGGCATTCAACAAAAAATAATCAATTGTAAATTATAACACTCCACTTCCAGAGGCTTGGAAAATAATGAGCTAAATATTAATTTCATTTTTATCTTCTAGTTCATAGATAGTATACATAGATACCATTTAATAAATTAATTGTTGCGACCAATACAAAGGCAAAATAAACTACAGATTTTGACAAGGAAAAAAGTAGGAGTTCGAGAAAAGTACTTTCGTGTGCATTATTTTCTGTTGAGTCTATTTCTGCGTCTTTCCGTGGATATAGGTAATTAATAAAATAAAGAACGTATTTATTTTAAGTTATACAGACTGTTCCGCATATAAGTTACCGATGCGTTTTCCTAAACAGAATACGATAACAATTATTACCTTAAACGGATACCACTCTATAGTTTTTGTTACATATTACAAGTAATATAGAATTTAAATAAATTATTATTACCACGATGAGTTTTTAAGTGCATTAGGAGTAGGAACACACATACCTACTAGAAAATACAAAACCAATTTTGTCTAAATATACATTATCTGGTAAATATTGTCCAGATTATACTAAATATGGCAGGTAAGTCACATAAAACAATAGTTATCTATAATTTATTATCAACCTACTAATATCTATCTAGTCCCATATATAGCAACAAACGATTGCGTTAATTATTGCATGAATTGTCGCGCTCTGTTTCACTAAAAAATATGTGCGTGCTTTAGAGTAATAAATAATTTGTCAGTATTTTTGTAGATGATACCTATAATATATATTAGTTAAAATGTTATCTTAAATTATATGAACGTATTAGGTAGCAAAACCTTGGTTAAAAATGAACGTCGAGACAATACATTTTTGTATTTAGTAGATGAGCCGCACCGCACACGAACGCAGTAACAATGTAGCGGGCGGCGGGAAGGTCGCGGCTATTAATAAAATGTAATAAAAATAAAATGTAATTATAATTATTTGCCCGCATTCGTGCTGAGCGCGAGCACGTATCGATAGCGGTGGAATAGTGAGGGGAACAATAAAATATACTTTAATTAGAGTCGATGTTGCCGGTTCGGCAGGACGTCGACCCCGAGCGTAGCGCCCAGAACACTCCGTCTTACATTTTACACACATCATCGCGCGCAGTATCTACTGCATCTATTTATTGTTTAAATAATGCAAATCATTTGCACGCACCCTGGTTATGTCCATAGTTGTTAGTCGAACTCTCACATGTCAGACGTATTATAAGTTCAGCATTAAAATCAATGTTTAATTATATTTGTTTCTTGATTGGAATCGTTATGGTCCGTCTGTACAACTTGCTTCCGCTAAGCTAAGTTTTAATAAACAATTCGTTTTCATCGCGATACTAATCAGATTTAAATATTTTGACTTGAAGAATATCCTACTTGGTTCTGAATCGTTTATCAAAATTTGATAAATTGTATGAAGTACAATTCCAATAACATTTAATGTTATTGAAACATTAAATGTTTAATTTGGGTACTTCATACAATTTATTCCAAATCAGTTAATGTAGCAGCTAAAACCACAAAGGTACGAACGTTCATTTTAGTAGAGTGGGAGAGTCGGGTAAAGCTCAGTAGTAGAGCGGTAGGATGACGATTCAGAGCCACAAGTTCGAGTTTTTATAAAGGGCTTTTCTAATCTACGTTGTTATGTATAATAATTATAAGTAAATTAACATAGAGCCAACTATTAACTTAACAATTACTTAAAAAGCTATTGTTTAACAGTGACGCACTTTTTTAAATTGCTGCAAAGGTAAAAATATACCAAATGAAAATGTGATGGAAAACATTGTGAGGCAACCTGCGAAGAAATTCAAGCATATATATGAGAAGTTCCCAACAAGTATTGGGCCAGCTTGGGGACCATCCAAAATAGGCACGTTTGATGACTACAGATACAATATAAAATACACGAAATGACGTTTCTATGTCACGATTACACATGTAACCATGTAAAGAAATAACGTCCGTGGCGGTAGTGATCTGTTTCGTACCCTATGTAAGACAGACACTACTTCTCGAGATATTGTGAAGCCATTTTTGGGTATGAGGTACCTACCCAAGTTACGTAACCTACCTAGGACAGATTTTACCCCATAAGTAAAGCATCAGAAGAGAACTCTGTTTTCTATGCAAACTACAGTTTTTTTTAATAAATAAATAAATAAATCTTGGGAGATCATACACAAATCAACCAAGTCCCACGGTAAGCTCAATTAAGGCTTGTGATGTGGGACAGTTTATACTACCCCAAAAGGAATCTACTGGTTTCAAAAGCTTTCCGTGGTTTTCGGTGGTTTATGCAAAGCAGAGTTTGAGTAAGATTAAACTCGACACACATTATCTACCGTTCCGATCCGGTCGCATATCAGAGTTAATGAGCGTCAACTCAGTGTCAAGGACGCGGAGCACGCGTCAGCGCAGGACGAGATTTCATTAGCACTGTGCTTACTATGAGCTGCCGCCACGTTATTAACGCGGTCTTAGTTTCTCTCTGGCTCGCTCACACCAATACGTGAGTACGAGCAGGATGGAAAGAAAGTAAGTCCGCGTTAATAACGCGATGGTATGCACACAGATTACACTCATGCGCGCCTCGCTTCCTCACTGTCGGCAAAACACCTGACTGGTTGCTAACTGTGCTAACACCACTACAGAATGATACGATGCGAACAAATTCTTCAAATAAACCTACACAGTGGACTGATTCTGCCCTGGATAATGACATTACAACAATCCATGTGTTCTAATTTTCGAATTCCATTAATCTGGAATTTCGGTTTATTGTATAATATGTCACAGTCGATTCTCTTGAAATAGTAATAATAGCAAGCAAGTTTGAAGAGTTTTTTAAACAGAGGTTAATATGGCACCTACATAAAAATAAAGGCTTTCTTTACTGTATTGTATTTGATCGTTCATTTCGTTTCTTCACTTATACTATCGTAATTTCAACCGATCCTGCTGGAATTTAGGGTAATTAATATGCTCTTTAACACGTTTTGATTGGTCTCTACGGCTCGCATTTGTTAACTGATACTCAGCATGAATATAGATCCACCTACGTACTCATTGCAAAAAAGTTTCTACTCGTATTACTTACATGTGAGTATATAAATCAATTAACCTATGTTTTCAAATTATTTGTTAGTCCAATCTATGCATCAAAAATGTGAGCAGTAAGCTTTTGATGGTCCCTCTTTTACAGTTTTAACATGCAGTCTCTTTCGCACTTCCATTTCTTACATTCTAATTTTAATTATATAAAGTGACAACAATGACTGCAAATGATAAAAATGGGGCTGTCATGAGCCAGCAGCTTTGTAAAGTGTGTTGATTCTCTATATCGATTTAGTTTTTGGACGTTAAAACAATAGTTTTGACGAGTTTTACAGCTCTCTTAGTTCGTTCCCAATAATTGGCTACTAATATCTAATAACTGTATTTCATTGTAATGTGCACACGCGAATCTGCCATTGCTCACCTACGTTAGTCATGTTCATGTCTGTATACTGTCTACTAAGCGAGTAAGTGACGCAGTGACGCCACACATTGCCCTCGTAATACGTAACTGATCGTTACTTTTAAGATTAGGTACCTAACATACATACTTATATGTAGAATTACGATGGTACTGTAAAGGTATTAAACCTTTACAGTCTATTTCACATGACGAAGGGGGCTGATATGATATAGAATTCAACTTTAGAATGCTTGCCGTCTCTGTCATGTAGAAGAATCTAGATAGGGGTTCAGTTGAAAGTAGCCAGGCTTCATGTGAAGAGCTATAATTTGTATTGCTATAATATAGAAAAGAAAAGTATAATATAAAAATACTATCGAGGAAGCCCAATTGTTTGATTGCATGCTGAAGTCCTCCCACAATACTTATAGCATTGACGTATGGAGTCAGTCTATGCTGTACTGCTGGTATTCAAGATACACTATAGTACGAGTGTAAATAAAATTAATGTATCTACAAAAAACAAATTATAAAACGCTCACAAAACCGTGTGTTCCCGTAATGACATACAAAAATTTTACGTGCGAGCAAAGTCACCCGTGTGGAACGATGCGACTCCCACATACCTCATTTGTTACAAGCCACATTATAATCACATATTGTGTCGAATAATAAATAGAAAAAGCGACAATAGAAATAACGAGTACAAATAGGCATCTAATAATGAAATTGTATTGCATATAAATATACGCTTATTACGCGTTTCTCGGTTCGACGGACCGTTTAATAGTGGTTCCGTGGTTGGGCTTATTCGTCCGGCTTCCCCGGCGCGCGCGCTGGCTCTCTGCGCAAGCCCGGCCGCAGAGCAGCGCTGGCGCCGGTCCTTCGCGGCCAGCAACACTCGTCACTAGGTAGCCTTCCTACCAGCTAGCTATAGTAGCTATACCCGCCCGTATACGGCGGTATTACGTAATGATTACCCACCATAATTTTTGGCAATTATTTTAATAGCTAATCAATCAATTGCCCATTTATAAACAGTAATGGTCCCGTGGTTAAATCTTAGCTTCAAAAGCACACATTTATAAAATTGTAATGTCATGTCTATATTCTGTATAAATGCACCACGCCAATCAATGCGATTTCTGATTAGATATGAAAGGTCTTGACCAGCAGCCCTACCGTGAACTACGAAATCCGCAAACGCGGATTTTTCTCTGTCGCTCTAATGACGCGTTCGTTGAAGTGACAGAGACAAATCCCCAAAATTTGCGAACTTCTGTGTTCGCGGTAACAGGCCAGTATCCCACACTTTCACGATGGCCACCACGCAGTAGCAGTACGCTGCAGTGACATTGTATGACTGATGAAGTGAATACTGACATCTATTTTCATAGAGGCATAGAATAAATTCGATATGCGAAACTACTATTATACGAACTAGTATTATATGATCTCAAACTATTTATAGTCAGTATGAATATCAGATTTGGTTCACAAGTCCAACTATCACTGCCACTCGGGAAGCGATTGGGAATACGCAGCTAAAGCAGTAGGTGATTGCCGTCGAGCGTTTGGATCAGTTTATGTATATATATCATCGGAAAAACAATCGTACTAATTCAAATTATTCATTTAAGTAGGCAAATGTTTGTAACTAAGTTATAGAGAAAATTATGACGCCACGTGGACTGATCTTCCCAAATCGTAAAAAAAAAATGAAATTCTAAGAACCCTTTCGCCGAAAGAGGACCACTTTTAAGGATACAAATACACGTAGAACCGTTTAAAATAATGTTTTTAGATAAAATCACATCAAACTAAGTATTACAACTACTCAATATTAACTGCATGAACACAAGTTACATTTGTTTTTATCACATTGACGTTAACTGACTAAATGATCTTGGTATGAAACATAACCAGGTAGGTACCTACTATCACTCAACAAGCTGCTGTCAACGGCGAAACTTATCGCATGCGGGCATATCCTTAAGAGGGGCATTCTTTTCTTACAGTTAAAAAATGCTTGTTATCCACCAACATATTTATATTTCACGCGGCCCGTGTGCACCATTCATATTTTTTATATAATAATATTCTCGTTTAATTGGACGCACGTCCATGTATGGTTACGCTTTGGCGGACCACTCCATACGAGTTTGCTGCCATCTACTTCTACCTGTCTCTCATCCATAATAATTGTAATTAGTGAAGAGACTCAATTATCCGGATTCGCGATGATCCGGGCCGGCTACCCCGCACTAATGTCTGCTCAGCCCGGAGAGTGCACGGGCATGACGCCCTGATAATTAACATCTAACATTATTTTATCGGGACATCTATGTAGCATGGTATCGTCCTTGTTTACTGTACCTGATCGCTACAATGTAACCGATACGAGGTGGCATGTTACTTATGTTACCCACTAATCCATGCAAATGTGATTCTGGTACCGCTGATAATGCAAAAAATATATAAACTACTTGCACAACATTTATTATTACGTTCTGAAGCATAAAGAAGTCATTTGTTTAGGGCAAGGCAAGGCTCCGCGCAATTTTCAGTGACTAGGCGCTGCCAGAACACGCATTGGCAAGACAAGAACCCTCGTATGCCAAATCTAACCGCACACTCTGTTTATACATATATTAGTTATAACATAGATGCATTTTATCATCTGAACTAAGTAAGTAATCATCGTTTCATAATTTGACACCGAAATAAACAATGTCCAGATAATTGCTTGTTTCATTTAGGTATCGACCGAGATGTGAGACTACTTTAGCGTAGGCACCTAAGTAGATGAGTCGAGGGAAATTTTCCATAAAATGAACAGACTTAATTACTGTTGCAAGGCCGCTTTCAATTTAAGACGATCAATAGTTTGAACGCAAACAAAGTTTCCCATCCAGACGTTACCCAGCAAAAAGCACTTCCTACGGTCGCCTCTTGTATTTTTAATATCGCCCCCTGCTCCGACGCCAGCTTTAACATAATATAAAATTATAAACGATATGAATCACGATAATGTTGCGCGGGGCTGTGTGCGTGGCCAATTCACAAGTTTGCCGGGGCCGGGAGGCTCCCCCTGCCCACCACTTGCCACCCTGCCCCCTCGCAGCGCGGGCAAAAAGAAAACTTTTATTTTTATAAGACAAGAAATTTATTATAGCTGATGCCCGATGCCGGTTTCGCGTTTCTTCGGAAATAGAACGTAAAATGTTGCCCGCATCGATCCGGCCAAGGCGCGGTTGAGTTAAGGTTATGACAGAGTATTAGCAGCTTTAAGGGTAGTTTCACGACGCGATCTATCGGCATCATTTCACAGCCATACCTTATCATCAGTCCCGCCCGGGGGTAAACAATGTCTTTTGGCTGGTTTACACAAATATACTTGTCACGAAAATGATGAAAGCTGTTAGAGGAATAAGGTAAATAAAAGTTGATGGTGTCAGAAGTCTGGTTGGTTCTGGATTCGAGTACTAAGGGACAAGTACTTGAGCGATGAGCAATATGAGAATATAGGTAATATTAAGTGGCTGTTGGCTGTTTCTATGTTTTCATAAAAAGAATGAGATAAAGTCACATTCTATCCAAAGTACGTACAGTAAGCATCGAAAGTGGCTAACATGAAAACGCTTAAGGTTTTTACAGGGACAAGCATTTTTTGCCCTTATATGGAGTGATTGCATAGCTGCTTTTGGTGCTATCTGTACCACCCTTGTGTGGTTAGTTTGGGGCTAAGTTGATGAAATGAAAATAATTTATTGTATAAATGAGAATCCTAAAATGATAGCAGGGTCTCCCTAGTAGGTAACAAATACCTGTGTCAGGAAGTCAAGTTTTTCTTTATTTAATAAATAGTTGTTTGCTGTAGGTAGTTGTACACAGGTACTTAATATCTATATAATATATGTATTGCATACAAAAGTTGAATTATTAGAATTTATGTCCCCAGAATACGAGTATACCTACCTACCTTACCCTACCTTAGTTGTAGTAATAACATGTGAAACAACACACTACTGAACTAACAAAGACTAAGTAACATCGGCTCGCTAAAGAAAACGAATACTGGTGAACAAAAAAACGTTATTTTTGTGCTGTCAATTGAGAGTGTTTTAGTCAAATATTTCCACTTTGCTTACCTTATGAACGAAATTGGCATGCAACTTTAAACGAATTAAATGTCTAAACGCCCTTATGGCAAGCGATATAGCGGGATTTTTTACCTCATCGCTCACATTATGTAATAATGACATGAGTCCGAAACCAAATGCGGGTCCAAAATCAAATGGGTAATGCGGATATATTTTGATCACCCTCAGTCAGATATGTTAACGCTGAAACTTTTTTCCCGCAAGCACAATTTAAGGGGAGGAGGGGGTGCGAATTACGTTACGAACCTATATGTAACAATAATGTACGAACTGATTTCGAAGGCATAAGATGAAGACGAGGTATGAAATCTGACCAAGATATAAATTAGTTAACATCACACAAGCCGACTAGACAATCATATACCTACTTAGTTAATATCCTGCAGTCAAGGCGTGGATCCATAATTAGGAGATGTTTATTAATAAGGGGGTTAATTAGTTATCTTTTTTTAAGCAACTTCAAATTTTCTTACCAGAACAATAAAAAAGAGGGTAGACGCGATATGTTTTAATGTTCGAAGTACTCCAGTCGAGAAATACGTTTTTTTTTGTTCTTAGATAGGTACATATTACGTATGCAGAAAAATATGCAAATGTATGCTGTATTTGTAATATAAGCGATTATGATTGATAGCGGCTAATAAACGGAAATTACCTATTGTAGTTATATGTTTATACGCAACATTACAGAATGTGCACAGTTTATAATGGTGACTTTTTTTGTACAAGTACCTAGTTTATCCATAATAATATATACGCTTTAAGATATTGTCCAAGGCTGACGTAATGTTTTAAATTAGTTCGTTTTACGAGTCATCGATAAAATTCTATTAAATTTAAGAGATAGGTATAAAACTAATTACAGGGTTCGTGGTCTGCGGATGACTGACCAGACCACGAACCCTGTAAAGTGTTCGAAACGTCGGAATGAAGTTAAAATTAGTTAATATACGCGAGTTTATCCGTTTTCATAGTTTTATTTCACGAGTAATCCTCGCGGTAACGGAAGAAAATATTAGATAGGTATAGTTCGTGAAATGTAAATTGGTAACTTTCTACCTACATTTTAGTAAAAATAAACATTCAATTTATATTTCTCGAACTATACCTGCTATTTTGACCTAAGTATATGTATAAATCAGCTTATTAAAACATCGATGTCGAAATAACTCAAGTTTCTCAAACTTTCTGCATACTGCAGCCTTACCATGAGTTGGAAAGTAAAAGATACGTTAGGTTTTACCCGATACGAAAGCATTCTATCCCGCTTGCACTGACTTATTGGAGCGAGTGCGGCGGCCTTCTTTACGTATCGAGAAAAAGTAAAAAACCTAACGTTACCGGTATTTGCAAAGTCATGGTGCACGATGGAAATAAATGTACTGGGTCAGTGAAGGCATAGCATCCTGATCTTGTGCTGAAACGCTAAATGATTTTGAATTAATGAATATTGGCGTTTACCTCCAGATTATGGGAATAAAACACACAGACAGACGAGAGAAAGGGAGAAAAAGCATAATGTAGACTTTTTTTTTATTCCAACAGGTCCCATTTCTATCCAGGATCAAAAGCTTACATGAGACCAAAAGCTTAAATGGAAAAAATCCACATATAAAAGAAAACTTATGTACCTATCCCACACATTTTGTATGATACTGGAATTGAGCAAGACAGGACCAGGTGGATAGCTAGCCTGTATAGTACATTTAACTCTTCGTGTATGCGTACATTGCGTATAGAGAAAGTTATAAAATTAATGTCCATGAAATGAGAAAAAAAGAAACGTTTGGAAAACTTGCACATTTACCTTCTTATGTTGTTTGGTACAAAAGTAGGTAAGTATAATATTAGAAGTCATATACCAAAGAAAAAATACGTCTTCAGATATCGCGGCTGTAGCCTAATTTTATTTCATGTTGAAATTCAAATTTTTTTCAATAATAAATTACTCAATATACATATGATTAAGAATATTAAAGCACATCAGTGTGGTTACCACAAGTTGGCAAGAAATGTTTGAATACGTTGGCGTTTACTCAATACGTAGTCTATCACGCTCGCTGCAATACATCAGCGCGAGCGTTATAGACTCCTTGACGTATCGAGTAACGGACGCTAACGCAAACCCTTCTTGCCAACTCATGGTACGGCTATAGGCAAATGACTTGGAGTCTTTGTTATGACATAATATTATGATCTTTAAGTTATCTATGAACTTTGCATAAATGGCTGAATATTGCAACACCTAATTTCCTCGAAGACTTTTGACTTTAAATACTTAAATAACCCTACAAAAATAAACTAATGATGTTAAATCGGGATTTTTGGGTTTCACCTAAGTAGTTAGAATGGGATCAAAATAATATTTTAACCATAATTATTCAATGAACCTCTCAGTTGTTAAGTATACTTGGTTCAACGAGTAACATACAAATTAGTCAAGACAAGCTAATCTCACATTATTTCGGATTGTGACAAATTCAAATTCTATGTGAAGAAGAATAGCAACAGTTCAGAGCGGAGCCGTGCGCGGCCGAACGTCGCCGAGCTCCCGCGTAATGGCAGTGCAAGCCGCAGACATTGTCGGTAATTACTGGTGCCGCTATAATCGCGCTTAATTACAACTATACAACTCACAATCGCGCCCGTTTCAAGTATTCATTATTAATATTAATTCGCAATAAAAACAGGTTTGCTCTCGATCGGGAAACCGCGCCGCTGTTCGTCGCGCGCACAGCGCTGCTCGCCGCTGCAGCTCGGCGCCCGGCGATTCTGCAGCGCACGCGTGTATTCGCTAAACATGTAAACTTCGCTCACTCTACGGATTGTCTACTTAAACGAGCAATAAATTCTACATTTGTTAAGGCGCTCGGCTCGGCACCTTTGGCCCGCGCTGCGAGCTGTCCCGCCGGGTACAAAGTTACATACATCCGTTTTGCGCATTGTTAATGCCGACCAATTACCGCAAAGTTTGCCACAGTTTGTACGATAACTCGATCGTGTTGTTTATCTGGCACGTTTTACCTACTTTTATTTATCTACATCAATAAAAATCCTATTTATTACGTCCCCGCAACGTTTTTCATAACAAAAACATTGAAAATTTACGAAGACAGACGGAGCAACGCATAAAAATTACGTTTACTACATAAAATTTCATACAGAAATTTTATACAACATTTTATTTATCATCTAAATCGGCGTTTACGATGGCGAACAATGCCGCGCTCCGAACCAAACAAAAGTGGGACGCAAATAAAGAAAACAATAAAATTAGAATACATAAACACATAAAACGGCATCCAGAAATGTTCCGCTGCGGGGCCGGCGCATGCGCCCCGGTCCGCACATTACATCAAATAAATTAAAATCTACTCCGACTACAGCTGAGCGAAGGGCTTGCGTTCATATCGCGGTGCTTCCTTAAAGCAACAAACGTATAGTCTCATAGTTAAGGACTAGGTTCAGCTAAATACTTAAGGACATTTTCAACATTTGGTTACAGTGATCTCATTTGTCGAGCGTCAACAGAGTAGGAACTGCGATGATCCGATTAACAGTCACTTTTATTTTATAATACAAATCTACAGACATACTATAGGGCCGTCGACCAAACTATGCTATCAAATAATTTAGGTACACAACAAACACATTACCTATTTTATACATAAACAACTGGCGGTCTGTAACCGAAATCGGTACCAGGTATTCTTAAAACAAGTCTAATATGACCCCAGCCGCCTGCGTCTTTAGTTCGAGGCAACCGTGAACGAGTGTAGGACTCCTTAACGTCTAAACGAGAATTGCCTGTACTAGCTGTCCTGTAAAGACGCCTGTTTTTCTTGTTCAGGCTGATGTCACATTCATGCGAATCACTATGTGACGCCGGTGTGGCAGCAGCCTTATCTCTAAGACTATCTACATACGAACTTGTAGTTAATGATTACTTTCTTAACCTCGTTTAAATTAGGCACAAGTTAAGGAAAAAACAAAGTTTATAATTATATATCTCCAGGAAATTTGCCTAATTAAGACTGCGTAGACAACTACGTGGAATATTCCTAAGTACGTCAATACTCCCTCTTAACGACCGATTTAGCATCATTCCAAAGAATTCTGCCATTGTTTATTAATATAATATAAATCATAGGTACCTACGATCTACGATCGAATCCTGAACCAATGTGATTACAATAAATTCTAAGATTACAATAAATAGAAAGCTGTTATAATATAACTGCCATAGACTTATTAACTGTTTGTATTAATAAATCGAAAAATAAAAATGGCAAACTTCTTTCATATTAGCACTTACATATGTTAAATATATTATTTCTGACACATAAGTACCATTTCCTCGATTTATTGGGCTTTAAAAAGTAACACAAGCCACTATTTATATCATGGCGTGTTTATTTGTTTATGAAGCGCATACTAGTGTTAATTTATCTTTAAATAAGTGTTATTTTTATCGCCACATATATTGGCAATTAAATTAATAGAAAAAGACCACAATAATTGGTAGCTTACGTTCCGCTCTGCGGTGAAGTTACTCGGCCGTTTATGGACGAGCGCTCACGTTTTCAAACTATCACTAAACGCCGTCTTTATATTTGAAACTTGCTAACTTAGCAAATATTGGGTGCCAATATTAATACAAATTTTATATAGACAAACATATTTTTGAATTGATCTATACCTACTCTCTTACATTCGTTACTAAGATATATATGGACATACAATATAATTATTTAGACTGTAGTGTCTTTGATAACTTGAGATAGTAACCGTATTTTACAGCGACAGTCACGAACTATATATATGGTGAACCTTAGGAACATTTACTAGTAGATATTTTTGGTAAAATGCATATACCTACCAGGTGTCCCAAGATTATGGGACGTGAAGGGAAAGTACTCTAAAAATTGATAGACTGTATGGTAAAAAGAGATCTTATTTTTATTTGCGAGCAATATTGCATTCATAGATTTTGTACGACATATACCTATTTTTAGAGGTATGAAATGAACAGCAACACATAATATTCTTGCAATTTCAATCATTAATGTTAGTCATTATACCCTACTCCTCTCTTCTGACCTGCTATGTTAATTATTATACGCGAGTTTATCCGTTTCTCATAGTTTTATTTCATGAGTATGAGTATTGAGTAATCCTCGCGGTAACCAAATAAATAAATAATAAATAAATAAAGAAACTACTGTTACTTTAGAAGAATTATTTCTTTAGGTACATGGTCTCAATTGGCAGCATAAAAAAGGTGTTTATTTTTTCACATTTGAGTGGGTTAAATTCCCAGATTATGTTAAAAATAAAATAAAGTCTTATTTCAGCCCAAACGGTATCTACGATATTTAAGGTAATTTCACTTCATGTCCCGTAGGGTTGGCGCGCTCTGTATAGGTATAAAAATAGCCCATACTTACAATCAAACTGCAATTCGTAGCAACCGGCATTATCCAAAATACCTATGTATACGATTACAAGTAAAATGTTTAATATTGTAGATGGTTATGAAGCGGCATAATAATATAGAGAACAAAACGACGCGACTCACAAGTTTAAATCATTGATATCCTTATACTTACAACAGTAAAACTGCTTTTGCATTGGGACCTGCGAAATGTATTCAAACGCTTATATTACAAATCACGGTATAATCGAGATGAAAAGTGCTAAGAGTGTTTACGTTTTTGTTTGTTCTATTTTTCGACATACACAGATACGAGATAAAATAAGGGTATTATTAAACTTGGCCTATAAATGTAAACTAAATATAATGTAATAAATGAGAACAAAGTTGAATGCCTTGAAAAAACAGCATGCTGGATTAATGTAGCTATGTAAATAAAATATACATAGATTATATTTATTGCTTTAAATTAAATATATATATATATATATATATAGAAAATATTTATGGAATAATAGTGTATTATCATTCAACGATTCATTTGATTTCAACTAAATTTTCCACTAGCCTGCTAAATTGTATATATAGGTATTTCATTGTTCTCTAATTACAGCAGTTAGGATTTTCACACTGCGGGTAAGTTGTCGAGATGACACAAGAAGTGCTACCAAATGCTTAGGACTTGCCTCCAGCAGTGTACTTTCACAAGCGCGTATACAACGTAGACTTGTATCAGATAAAATTATTCAAATGATACGATCTATTGTGTTTCAGCAACAATGATAAATAATATTATTATCTACATATCTACCTATTATGTATTGCAAATAAGTATGTAAGTGGGTTTATGAAGCCGTTCCACAAGACAAGCAGAATAATTTGTTAGTAATCTAATTTAACCGTCTATTTTGATTACCGGCTAATATAATAAGAAAATAATAACTACATCGAATACAACATAATAACTAAGCACGCACCCTAATTATAATAATAAAGTCATAGATCGAAAGAATAGACACTGTCATTAAAGACAATAAAAGATACTCGACGTAGAAACATAATTACCTTAACAAAAAACTAAATAGCATTGTCGTTTGTTCTTCACGACTTCAACTCTATACAGGCAGAAGTATGTTCTCGATACAAAGCGTTGCAAAATCTTCACTCATGTATCAAATCATAACATTTAAATAAATTGTAAATTACAATGAACAGTATAAGTCATCGACCTCGGTGTCTCAAACGTCTAATAGCACCCACACAGAGAGACAATATTCACAGACCCCACACAGACTGAAGAGTGCACTAGTGTGAGTGCACATTAATATAAGGCAATAACATGTTCAAATACGGGATCGCAAATGAAATCGACCTTCGCCACGTAATGGAAGCAGTCGCTTACGTTTAATCGTATAATCAATGAGTAAGGAACCACAATTTATTGGTTGTTCAGTGTCCTCATCGCACGGAAGACGTGTGCGGTGACCCGGGGGCTGGCGGATAGCGGGCGGCTGGCGGGCGGCTGGCGGCGGCGAGGAACAGGCACAAGCGGTCGTGTCCGCGTTCAGCGTTCCCCAAAAACTCCGCCGAGAAGTCACAAGTTTGTTCCGCAAGAATAAAGCTCCAACTTAGCTGATAACAAATTCTGTTCAATTTACGTTTCATTGTAAACTTTATTGTATGTCACGTTCCTTTTTCCCGGGCACTTTGTTCTCAAAGGTAACCAAATTTTATTTTAAATTGTCGAGCAAAGTAGATTTTTTCGAAACGTGAGTCGAAGCAACGTCATTAAATTCGGGATAGTACTGCAGTTGTAGGTAGGTGATGTACCGACACGCAACGGCAATAGGTTTTGTAAGCAAACTGTATGATTACTATACTATATGTAATGTCTTTTTTATATAGTTATAGTCTTGTTTAAAGTGGTTTAAAAAAGGTCCTCCCAAGATTGATAGCAAACTTATAATAACCAGTCGAGTGAAATATACGACGTGCGTTGCGTGTTTAGATAGGTAGCTAATTGCAGAAACAGATAAATACTTATACCAATGGTTAAACGCAAGGTAATTTATAACTACAAAAACTGAATAATTGTTACTTACTTAATCAAGTATTTTCTTAAGCCACGTTTTCAATTCTTCCAATCACAATGCCTAATACTTACAACCTACAAACTTTCCAATAAAGCTTACAAGTACTTTGAAACAGACGTAATTTAACTTTGTAGGATAGACAGGAAATATATCAAACTATATGAATTTGAAAATTACTGCGGCAATAAGTGGTCCTTTAATTCCTTGACTTAGCAACGACGTCAATCTTAAGCCTCACAGTAGGCTGTACGGATTAATCTAAAATCAGTGTAAGGTAAAACTAAAGTTTGTCAAGTCAATATTTAAAGATTTCTTATTTTTGACGGAACTTTAAAATGGGACGCTCTCGTGCGATGAAAACACATATGTGACAAAGTCCAAACAATGTCATGTGTTAAAAAAAATTCAACATTAGCACATAGAGCAAGAAGGTAATTTGTATAATACTTAAATAAATCTAAACCAACCAAAAACATACGATTTTGTACTGATTTCTTAATTGAACTGGATTATATAGAAAATATTGTTTTCTTGAAGCATTTATATGCGTGCAATATTATAAAGGAATTCGAGCGGTGACTACAAAACGACGGATTCTAAAGAACTGAGTCGAATCTGAGCACGAAAAACTATAGACTTGAGACTACCAATATATTACGGGGAAAATTGTCTAACTTTACAGTTTTTCAATCGGTGTTGTTCGTAAAACAGTTATATTTAAATCGGTTTTAAGAAGAATATTTTCGAAATATTTTTGGAACTATTTATCGATTTAAAAAACAATCAAAGCTCAGTGAAGGGTTCGGTAGTTGCCGTATTACAAGGGAGTATCATGGTAAGTTGTAAGATATTCGTCGAGAAAGAATTACAAATCCTTGTAATAATAACTAAAAAACACGACTTTTTCATAACAAGTGCCTTAAAAAGAGGAATTTACGTGCGCAAAGTTTTTCTTTCCGCACTAGTTAGTAAAACATAATTATATATGTACAAACTAGTTTTGATTGAGTAGTATACTTTCCATAGTATTTTTTAAACCTTTAATTATCGTGATATTGGATTCACCGTTCAAAATTTAATAGCAGGAATTGCGAAACTAAAAATTCTTAGTTTGTACTATGGAACCCAAGAAATGGTTGTGACATACGGACAGATTGATACAGAGACAAATTTTTCGCCATTAACACAAAACACAGCTAACGATGTGCAAAAGCTGGTTTACTCCTAAGCAGGGATAGCAGGGTAAACAAACGCGGATTTAACGTTGTTTGACACTGCCACTCGTTGAATAGACCAGTTTATTTATGTTTCTCTACTCTTTTCTTAATCTGAATACGTACTGGTACATTATTTATAATTAGTAGTATCTATACTTAATCCCATTTTTACTGATATTTGAAATCGTTATACCCGTTTCTAGATTTGTAGAAAATTTTAACCTTTATGCATCTTTATAGGAACATTGTTCTTTGAAATAATAAATGGTATATGGTGGTAAATGCTCTCATTCTGTCATTACATTATTAAGCTGTCCTGGGTGCTTAGTCAAGTTGCCAATCGCTAACGCTTTATCGTCATTTGTAAAAGAAAGGCAGCTAACTGTCTTTGTCGCACTAATATGAAAGAGTGACAGGGAGGGGAAGCTACGATACGCTACTAAGCGTAAGCGATTGGCAACTTGGCTAAGCATCCTGTATGTATGCTTAGCACGTGATTGGTATGCCAATATGTCGCCGCGAGATAGATTTTCCATCTTTCACTAACTATATGAATAAAAGAGGGATGAATAGTCTATCTCGCGGCGACATACTGTCGCGCTAATCATGTGCTAAGCCCCCTGTTATACTAAAATGATAAAGAAAATTGTTCTGTATCTGATATATTTGTTCGTTTTTTCCAGAAGTACTATGTTTATGCAATTTCAGCAACATTTAATAAAGGAACAGGTGGTTGTGTTTCAAAGGGTCGGCATGAGATCACCCAAGAGTTGCAGGCGTCCATAAGCTACGGTGACGGCTTACCATTAGGTATTATTATTTGCTACCGTAACTAGTGCGTACCACAGTAAATAAGAAAATATTCAAGTGTTTCACATTAACTTGATCATTCAGATATACGATTACATTTGCAATAAAATAGCGTCTCTGAACGCGAGGAATAGCGTATCTCGTGACTGCAGAATGATTTGGGAGATGAGATCAGTAATAAATTTTACTGGGAATATTTAATTGTCTAAGTAATGCAACAAATAATGAGTTTAATTCTGAATAAATTATCTTACATAATTGTCCATTTAATAACCATGGTCATCTTTGCAGAATTCACGTTTAATCTGTACGGGGAGAAAAGAGCGTTGACGTAAAAGGTAATACTTATGAATTAGCACAGACTGTTATCACTAAAACGTGAAAACCAAAATAGAATAATACTAGAATCCCATATTCCGATACAAATAAAATTACCTCAAAAAAAGCACCAATTGTGCACCAAATCATAAATAACACAAAAAAACATACAGATAAAAACTAGGTAACAACATGGGGTCTTATCGCTAAAAAGCGATCTCTATCAGACAACCTTAAGGTAACAGGAAACACAGAACTGAAAAAAATGAACGAGTAGTCCAGATAAAAACAAAAGTTGAAAAGCAGAATGCATATGTATCAAAACTTATTGTAAACTTACACAAAGTACATATATACTTAAATAAAAATATACATACATTACAAGGTATAATTAAGGCGGCGATATATTATATTATTTTAAAAGATTTAACGCTATCAGCCTGCAGTACTAGTTGTCAATCGCAGATCGCAACGATCGTGTACCTAAAAGTAAATGCGGAATCGACCTCTGCGTTCGCATGACGTAGCATCTAATACGAGGGATCGTATCGCCGTCCACTAATAATAGGGACAGCATTATTACGACGACTAATATCGTTGTAAGGTTATATCTCAGTTTTCTTTTTTATCGAGCATCATTTAAGTTCACAAGGATTGAAATAAACCGTTGAACACAGCTTTTACAAACAGTAGGTACACATTTTTTGTAACAAATCGATTTGATATATTAAATACTTTTTATCGAGCATTTAGACATTTACTTACAAATCTGTACAATTTCTATGCACAATTAAAATCTAACTAACCTAATCTATATCTAATATTCGCCCTTGTGGCACTGTATAGTAAAGGGCATAGATATTATACTTTTTTTTTACTTTTGTCTGGACCTTGGGCATGGTTCTAAAACCTGGCGGCATTTCCCCGCTGTATCGCATTGCTGATATGCTATGCGAAGAAGTCGCAATAAATATCTCAGTTACATATTAAATGAGAAGTAACATAAACACCAATCTTGCTTTTGTAAAATTGAATATGAGTGTCCAAGTTTATTTTTCTCATTGGGTTGATCTCAGCTAAGGTGGCTATTAAATTAAATTGTAATGATTTTAGCTGTGTAAGCGGAAGACGCAGGTTCAATATCAGGCCCACGAAAAGGTGGATTTGCTATTTTTCAATATTATTTCAATTCTATTTCAAAAAAGGTACGTTTGATGTCGAGCTGGGGAAAAAATGGCCAGAATACAACATACCTACAACAACAACATTTCAATTTATAACAGAATTTAATACATTATGTTTCAGTAATGATATAATAAAATACCTACCTGATGACTGCGTTAAGAAGGCTGTCCTTGTTAACCCTTAATGTTAATTGATGATATTATAAAAAATCTGCTAGTGCCAATTTTTTAAACTTATTTATATATGTTGTACCAAGTTACTGTCGAGTGAATACTTTACTTGATATCGAATGACTTTAGTGCAGAGGCCAAAGCAAACCAATGTGTTTAAATTTTGGTCTTGAACTGTATTAAGATTCGAATATTATTATGGTAAGACTTTTTTATAAAAATATGATCATGTGAAGAAATGCAGCTACCTGCAGCTACCTGCGTCTACACGCTGGCTACAGCCCATTAAACAAATGATGTACCCACCGCAGATAAGAAATAATTACAACTTAAAATATACTTATAATAGTATGCGTTGCTTACATTGACATTTAAAATACTATGTATTTAAATTTCCTGCTGCAGTCCAATAACATTATTTACAATTCATTTGCGCATTTTACATTGCCATTCAAGAAATACTTCATTACATTTACATATTCTCTGCTGATACTTTCGAGCCGTTATTTATTCAAGAGTCTGAAGAAAATACAATATGATTACAAAAATAATTATTATTTACAATTAAATATTTAGGTGTGCACTTACACAAATCAGTCGTAGAGTGCAGATCGAGCAAGTAGGTGAATATTGCTTTGTTTAATTATGTAAGCGTATGTTAAAATATAAATCTAGTTTAAAAGTGTTATTTTTTCGCTGTATCATTAATGCATTATACGTGATGAGACATACTAATTTGATACTTGTCACAGGCGAGTCACGAAATCAAGATTAGATTTTTGAAATTCGAATAGCTAATCTTACAGATAGTGGTCGACGTATAAAATGTTGCATGTGGTTAAGTTGTTAAAATCTATGCATCGTTTTAATAGCGGCATGCTTATTTATATTCTGTGTTTTACGCTATGCCTTAGGTACTATTGTCAGTCATTTATTATCTGCAATAGTTTTTTGTCTAGATTTAGATTACAGGAAAATACTAATAACTTAACACAATAGGCATAATGAAAGTGAAAGCATGCTACCAACTTAACGAAGTAATGATTTTATAACTAAGGTATTATTTATTTTCAAAAACCATGCTTACAACTTTAGTGTGTGTGAGGGCTCCCATAGCTCATGCTCCTCTTGTTTACGTATGTATGGTTTAAGATATCAATATAAATAAAAGGTAGTGTCTTTATGGAGTGAAAAACTGAATGAAAGATATGATAACAAATAATAAAAGCCGTTGACGCGTGGAATACTCGTCGCGCGAGTCAGGTGGGCATAACGCCGATTTTTTGTCATACGATCCAAACATCTAGTAAAATGACTTCGCGTACATAAACAGTATAAACACATATTTAATTAATAAGTATCTCGATAAAAGTTGTACAGTTTTTCGATTAAAACCAAGTAAATGTATAGATAATAAATATGGTAAGTGGCCCGCAGCCGTGCGGGCATAATGAATTCAACGTGTAAATTATAATTACACTTATTGCCTGCAATATAGCGAATTTCCGTATAACTCTTAAGCAGAAGTTTGACTTTAAACACAAAATAGTTAAGTACATACCGTAAACGTTGTTTTTCCAACTATTGTCTACATTTGTTTAGTTATAAATTAAGGCCAAATATCCTTAGAAAAAAAATTGAAGGTCAGAAGAGTCTATTTAGTAAAAACTGAATGGCTGATAAAAGGGAACATTATGATTTATAGTTAACAACTGGCTGTACCTAATATATATTCAAATACATCAGTCGTAAATTAACTTTCTAGTACCTACCTTATAAAAACCTTTACAATGAGCTCTGCAACATTTCCACGCTTATACAATAAACTTAAGAGTCCATAGTTCATTTGAAAACGAATACTTATAGTTAATAGATGGAAAAACGGACAGTGTGCAATTGTAATGTTTTTGTTCGAAGTTTTGTTCTGCTGTGCTGTACAGCGTATATTATATTGGGACCATGTGCGTCCAAAGCGCCACATGACCGTAGCAACAAACATTTTCGCATACTTGTCATAGAAATAAGTACCCACACAATACGTAATAATTAAAATTTAAATTATCAAAATTTACTAAATAAGATAATTCCGGACGATAGTTGTATTGTCAATAGCATAAATGTTTTGAGTTCGATATGAGCCTTCTTGTCAGTGAAACGGGGTTGCGTGATTCGCTAGACCTAGCTTATAGGGATGAGGTACAATAGTACATTTCGATGCAAGTGCAAAAAATTTTTTTTCCGACGAGTGTGAAAGTTGGACTTGTTAAAAAGAAGTTTTTACACGTGTATCGAACGACTTTTTTCATAACAAGTGCCTTAAAAAGAGAAATTTACGCATGCGAAGCGTGCGCATAGTTTACTTTTCCACACTAGTCAGGAAAAACATGTTTCGATGCCGTTTAACCCTTGTTAACCCTTGTCTATTAGGACTGTAACAAAATAATTCGCCATAAGTCTTCAATTTAATATCAAATTAGTCCTGTTTAAAGTAATTATTATTTTAAGGTCGGTGACTTACTTTTTGCTTCCTTATCGTATCTGCACTGTTAATGTAATACCCTACCGCTAAACTGCCAAGAAAGATGTTAGCGAAACCGAAAACAGACACTTAGTCAATGTAATGGTAGAGTATAAAAGAACGAGAAAGTGGTTCGCCTTAAGAATTTACTTGAAACCTTGTTGTTTTGTTCGCAGGCAACTATTTATACTGTATTGATAAAAACTAACTTATTAATATGATGCGCGTTGCGTGAGCGCGGTTTATTGTGCTCCGGCGCACTCGCACAGCTATCAGCTCTAATATCTATTATCTTAAATAACCATATTTTATAAAAATGCTACGATAGTTACATTGAGTTAATGAAATAAGTATGCGTCTGGAAATGAAACCTAGCTAGTTTAATTTGTAAAACGAATTAAAATACCACTACGACATGGAGACTGCACAGCTAGTTAGAATTATCACTTAAATATTAATGCAGTTTTCCCACGTAAAATAAGTCGCTTGCGAAATCGCATGTTTATGGCAAGTTATTTTAAATAGATAACTATTTGCATTCTTCATCAGTTTTGCATTATTTGTATCCGTGTCATGGAATCAAACCTGCTCAATAATTTATATCAAGCATTAAAACATCATTTTTCATTGATTATTAACTTAAAATCTCAGTATCAAAAATGTATTTCTCTTTGGTTTCAGTTCATCAGCAGCGAGCGACCTCAGCGCATAAACATATTGAAATCAGTGCATCCCGCCTCTATAATATAATTTACTTCATTATAAACGTCATCAGTAGACTTTTAATTAGCAACAATTATGCATATTTTAAATCGTCCCGTCCATTAATAAATACGTGCGATTCCATGTCGCAGGAAGGCAATTAAGAGGTCTGATACAGTGTTGGCGTCGCGGGTGTAAAAATAGCGCCGTACAGTGGCTGCAGTGCGCGCCGCCGGGTGTCGCTAGTGTGCACATGCACGCTGCACCTACCTGCAAGACTTGCACTGCAAGTGCACGAAGCACAGAACATTCGCACTTTTTTACACCTAAGAATTGTATTAACTTTTACAATGTAAGAGATAGATAACCAAAGAAATGAACAAGTACTTACTTATGGAAGTGTATTAAATAGGTGGTTGCAATTATTTATAGACTAGTTACTTGATTGGTAATAAATACGTTAGCTAGGAAAAAGTTGTTTTTAATATTGGAAATACCGATGTTGTTTTCTTACAACTTGAGCCCCGTTGACTATTAGGTGTTCGTTATGTTGTTACAGACTCTAACTTACAGTTCAACTAAAATAATATAACTTTTTCAAAATCAAATGAAAAAAAAAACTGATGTAGGTACATAATATATATATGTTGACGTAGAGAGAATTGATTTTTAATCAAAAGTATCTTTTAATGGCTTGTAATGTTCATAAAAATGTACAACATTTGCGCGCCAAAACCAACACCATGGATCGAGACCAAAACGTAACACCATTAATTGGCTTTTAATTGAATTTATGTTACGTTTCTCTGCTGTCGTATTACAAATGTATTGAAATAGTAAGCCGTACTTTATATATGCTATTCATAGCGGTTCAAAATATTGCCTTTCAAGAAGTTTTGCTTTAAGGTTTGCAGTATAATTTATAATATCCTTTAGAGTTTATCACTTTTTTCGATGCGTATCTACTCATTATCTTTGTGGTTAGCTGTTAACCTGTCCGTGAAAAAACTCCAATTACACAAATATTAGGTACTCAGTTTTAGCAGTTATTTACATAATTTAAGAATGTGTTTGATTGATCAAAGACTCGCGGTGACATAATTCTAGTCATATCAATCCTACGTTTATTCTGATATTTAAATCCCATGCAAAAAAATGGAACATTGTCATTAAATTGGTATC
>JALPQI010014056.1:0-37945 GCA_025490895.1 Thaumatotibia leucotreta
GTCGCTTATCCCATCGGTGATTTAGAGAACTTTCGATCATTTTTTACTACTAAACGACTTGGTTTTTGACAACTTTTAAGAAAATGGAGATTAGATAAAATATAGTTCAACATAATGAATCTTGGATCATTTTACCTATTTGTCATGACAGGTTAAATTTTACTTGGATATTTTTGCTGTGTAACAACTAATCATCACTTGTGGGTTAGCTATTTCTACCTGACTGTATGATATGTTCTCATGTCGTTTGGACAATTTTACCTTTATCTTAATTTAAAATTAAAGACGGTTAGACAATATTACTTAACTATGATATCTGAACTATTGGCGTTTATCCATTTTTACCCCTACATTTATTTATGAACCATATGTCGCTTAGGTATCCCTTTTTACCTGAATTTACATTAGAATACTCGTACTACTGTCACTTATCCTAACTTGCATGAATGAAATGAATATTTTATTATTTGTCACGTTATGTAGAAACATTTGGCAGAGGGGTTGTCCTGTCAATTTTTACTCTGCGTTAAATAAAATGTTTTTGGAACTTTAATAAATAAAAATAAAAAAAGAAATAGGTACTAACTAAAAGTGTTATCATAACGTAATACGATGGATAAACATACCAACAGGTACGGTTGTTAAAAGTAGATAGTTTTCAAGTGCCTCGTTTGTAGGTAGGTACTAACTATTGTTGGCTCAATAACGAGTTATCCTTGTTGATTTTGCATGTTTTAACCCTTAAATGCATGACCTTGACAAAGATTTATTCTAATTTGAATTCTGACATGTTGTCAATAGAGTCGAAAATACATGATGCATGATGCAACCCTTAAATGCATAGTGATGTATCACTATGCATTTAAGGGTTAAAATAAAGAGAAATGATCTCAAATAGAAAAACAAAATATATTTGTTTTTAATACTTAACAATAACTATTACTTACTCACATACTTACCTACTTTTTGGAATAAAGTTAAAAAAATACCTAAAACAGTGTCTTTCTTTTTTCACGTGTAAGTAAATTCGTTTACTAGTCACGGAATGTTACTCTTGTAATTGAAATGACTGACTATGAAGTCTAAAATAATTTCTCATTTTAAGTATGTGGATATTTCTTACTGATATATTTATGCTATTTTTTTCAATTTATATATTTTTACCCGAATATAAAATAAGCCACATCGGCAGTTAGATAATTTTAACATGATGAATTTGTTATGTAAGTCTCGGGTGGACTTTTTTACCTTCCTTATTTCTTTTACAACGTGTTGGTTAGATAATTTTACCTGATACAATTTTTCCGATCATTTTGCTTAAGCGACAGTAAATCCTTAAACAACACTTGAATACGCTAAATAATTAAAACATCACATAGAAAACATATTTATGTCCATAAATAATGCTTCAATTATTTGATTTGGCCTCCTAATTCATTTTAATGATTTTTTTTCCAAAATCTCGGCGGTTTTTTGCCTCTCCTGTAAAGTACGCACTGTGTCGCTTATCTAATTTCTCCTTTCCAGCGTCGATATACACACAAGATCATACTTTATGAAACAGAAATATGGCAATATAATTAGAGTTTATTTTTCAAGTTACTATAGGAGACCCGCCGGGAGAATCCAAAAAACCGATCACTGGCCATAACATAACATTTCAATCTATCCACTCTCAGATCTCTACTAAATCAGGAAATTTGTAGGTACCTACTCACCCGCGTATGTATATGGTTAACTGTACTCAATTAACATACTCGTAGTTCAATAATACACAAAAACGCACTCAAACAAAATCCACTACCTGTGACGAAGTTACACGGTTTCGAAAATAATTTACGAATTTTATTAAAAAGTTATCTGTAGGGAAATGGACATTTCGTATTTTTATTTTTGCCACACTCGAAACTTAAAATAAAACAACCTATTGGTTCAATCTAAATACTGTTGATACACGCTGTGAAAACCCGGTTCGTCAATAACAAACAAAACAGCAAGCAATACTTTTATCCCGGGACCAATCAGGATTAATTCTACGAATAACAGCCCCGTGGGCCCATAAAATGCTGCTCATTTGTATAAAAGCCGTTTTGAGGGTAAAACACAACTAATGGATTTTTAGCAGGACCCACCTTTAGCACACCGCTATCAATCGCCTATAAATATTTATGGATCTTGAAATGTTTCAATCGAAATTCAATAGCAATTAGGACATTTTGATTGCCGAGTTTTAAGACAAATAAATATTTGATTTTACTATTTAGTTCTTTTACTTCTTATAGTCGATTGAGTCGTTCTAAATTACAGGGCCAATTACTGATCGAGTTATTTGATTTAGTTTCAATTATTTCAGCGTAACTAGTTTTCATACTATAAAAAATCCAAAAACAGGGTTGTTATTTTATCGGTATTTCATTTTATCTTTCTATTCGCAGTTGATGTAAAAAAGCCAGAAGGAAACAAATATAAATCAATCAACGAATATTAAATTCCTGGAATCTCCATCACGAGACCAGTATTTACAGAGTATGTTTGCCAACAAATATTATACTTTCAAATGCTTTATTTGATATTTTCAAAACACATTTTATTGTTTGTAGCTGTCTGGAAGCTGGTAAATAATCCATGGCGAAATAAAATACCACCCAGGAGTTTTTCACAAACAAAGTGACGAAATAAAGTTGCGAATGCGGTTTGACAAATATTTTAGAATCACCGCACAGTTTTGTGACAGAATGTACAGAGCTGAAAAAGAACACCACAAAAATTGAAATTGGGCTTAATTGGATACCAGTGTTTTCTTTCTATTTGTGGTGAAGGGCGTAAATGTGTTTGCACGTATCGTATTCGTGTATGCCATTTACGGCGCTAGGCCAAATGATATTCTAATCGCTCGACGATAGCGAGTACGAGCCAAAAATCATCTTCTGGACAGTGGGCACAGCACTCCTAACTTATTCAATAGCACAATAATGCTCTCCTCATTCGATTTGGAAACCTGCATGGACTCCTTACTACACACCTTGGAAGTCACATGACTTATAAAGTTTCAGAAATCTTTCTTCTCAAACTCAATTCATTGATCCGGAGTTTGAACACATGAGCTATAGTTTAGTACGCAGCCGCTTTGCCTTTCAGCCATTCAGTTTCACGCGTAACGCCGAGATCTCATTACACTGGATGCGGACTGGACTCCTTTGTGATCGCTCAGCTATTGAGAACACACAGGCAGGCACGTCTGTCCATGGGGACCGGTCCTCGACGCCCATATACGAGTACTCCCTCGCCCCTAATTACACCTCTTAATGTACGCGTTTAGAAGAATTAATAACTATGTGCCTTTTGTAGGTTAAGTGTGAATGTTGATTGCTTTCCTAATGGCTCAAGCAAAAATAAAATAGCTAAATCTTCGAAAAAGGGCAGGCATTATGAAGTGTTTAAATTAATGTGTCGAGAACGGTAATATACTAAATACGTCAAGGTTCCATCATACCTTTTTAAACCAACTTGCATGTAATCAGTTTCTATGATATTCGGATTTATAGGTATTACAGCTTATTGAGTATTGAGTACCGTATTACATTAGTGTTACAAAAGACCAATTTATTGCATTATCTTGTAGATTATGTAATGTGGCCCTACCTTTAAATTTACGGCTTTGGGACTAAACCCTTTAATTAAACATTGTTTCCTGTTAAAATTAACATTTTTAGTTAATTTACGTAAAACGAACCAATTATTTGTACCTACTTGTATTTTATCATATTGTAAAGTATTGTATTACATCATATCTTATACGGTTTCCTTTTTCTAGAAAGCCAGAACAACAAAAATCTGGATGCTATAGCGTGCCTTGTAAGGCAAAAGGTTGGCTCAGCAGGGCGTTAGCACAATATACCTCCCGTTGACATTCAATACGTGCGAAGTGCATTACTCCCACTACTTCCCTTTCTACCATGTTTTCTCGTATAGGTGTGAAAGAGATAATACCGTTAATGATATTGCATTAGTATTACTGTCCAAGTGTTCAATCTTGCGGGAAGCCACTAATCTAGTTACAAGAACAGTGACATTAGTTAACTAGAGTAGCGGACGTAATGCTTAAAGAATTTATGAAAGTCCGTAATATTTTTTTCGATATGTTTAAGGCCCATGGAAATAATAGATCTTGTAAATTCGTTAGGAATCTTTTTCAAACCAGAATAATTGCAGTATTTTATGTGAAAAATTCAAATGCCCCGCAACGAATGCTATTAAATGAAATTCGGACCACTTAAATATACGTGTATAAATCCGAAAAATGTACTGAGGCACTATTAGGACTTGGGCTGAAACGTACCTGTGAGGAATGAAACGTTCTCCGGAAATGCGGCCGACGCCGATTGTCACTTGTTTTGACAAATCGAAAACATGCTAAGAAAATAAGCATGTACCTATATCTTTTTAATAAACCCTCAATTAATTAATTTGTGTGGTTTTATTAGAAATATAACAGTACATGTGTGAAAACAGGCGTATAATTAAGTCATATTTAAAATAAAAATATCATTGCGGTATACGCGTAAGGCATAGGTATATTAGATATGAACTTTGATATTATCCTTGCTCTTCT
Organism: Thaumatotibia leucotreta; assembly: GCA_025490895.1. Lineage (NCBI taxonomy): Eukaryota > Metazoa > Arthropoda > Insecta > Lepidoptera > Tortricidae > Thaumatotibia > Thaumatotibia leucotreta. The sequence goes on from JALPQI010014056.1 coordinate 4,613, forward strand.
CATAGGCATGTACATAATTAATGTAATTTTCTAAACCGCTGAATAATATATAGTTGAAAAGAGAAGTCTGTGCTATAATTTACGTCAAAGTTCGGGTTTCACTGCCATACATATAGATACTCGTATTTAGATTATACGGGATTTTTTCGTTTAAAGATACCTATACATATAATATTTTATTTTATAGCATTGTCCGAATTCAATCATGGTATACAAGTACCTACTTACTCTAAACATTGTTACTAGGTAGCAGGTATGTACCTAAGTACAATTTATATTTAAGCATTATGCAAATACAAACGCAGGGAGGACAATACAATTCAATATTTATGTTTTTGCTTGTTTTTGCTACTGCAATATTTCTTACTAGTTTATTGCCCGCACAAAATATATAGTATGGATGAAATGGATGGATGCTCATTTGTTTTCCACCGTAGAATGTGAGGCAACTCTTTGAGTGATTATAAACCAGATATATTAAAAAATACGAAATTTTATTACGGGTTTGCTAAGTTTCATTTTCACCAATATTATTATTATAAAAACTCACTGTACCTGTGTACCTGCTATATTGGAATCATGTAACTTTCGTACAGAATTACTTAGTCGTACTAGCATATGTGAAAGGGCTGAAGGTGGTATAGTTCGAGAAATATAAATTGAATGTTTATTTTTACTATAATGTAGGTAGAAAGTTACCAATTTTATAATATATTTCACGAACAATAAGTGCTGAAAACAACTATGGCGAAATTCAGAGTTCGCCTGATGTTATGAATAAAAAGGAAAGTTCACTATGTATTACATACACGGTCTATTCTGCACAGGATTGCTTTAAATGTAAAGTAAAATTTGTTTACGTGTGAGGCAGAGAAAGCTTTTAATTCTAAAAACACACAGCGATAGAATAACATAACAGTACTTGTAGAGGCACGTTTTTTATGTAGGTACCTATCCCGACAATGAGAAACAAGCATACGGCTCGTGTGTACGTGTAGCCGTAATATGATCTACCGCATTTACTTTCTATTCGGCTCGCTCACACTACCTCACACCAATACGCGAGTAAATGTGAGATGGATAGAATGTAAATGTGCGTTAACAACGCCGCGGCAGCACGGGTAGGCACAATGTTAGTAAGCAGTCGCTGTAACCTTTGCACGTCTGCAATTTCATGGAATGAACATACCATTTTTTGTTGTCCCAGGGGAATCCGTTATGGATACCACCCGGCCCGGGAGCAACCGGGTGGTTATGTCTGACTAAACCCCTGGAGTGTTCCACCGCTCGCTCTATGTGCGGGGCTTCGGGAACGCTGCTGCACACCTCCGAGAACCCCGCGAGCGTTGCCCTTGAGGGCCCGTCTTGTCGGCTGCTTCAGCAGCCTACTCCGCCGATAGCACTTCGGAACACTTGAGGGCTATCTGGCTCGGGACCTCTCTGGGTGGATGACGGGACTCCCGGCCCATCACTCGCCGGTGGAATTAAAATACCAATGCCAACCCTTTAAAATTCAGTAATCGCCTTATTTTAAAGAACCTTATGTTAATATAATTATAGAATAAGTAAGTCTCTTGAAAAAACTTCAAAAATGAAACCATTTCACATTCTGAACGTTTTCGGAAGTAAATCCCTCACAAACTGTAACCATGTATTTACGTATTCTTTTACTTGATTCGTAAAGTAGTCTATGAGTCATGCTCGCTCCAACAAATCAGTGCGGGCATGATAGACTAATTTATATAGGTACTTATCGGGTAAGCGCTAATATAAAGTAAACGTTACTTATCAAAGTTATCAACTCATGGTACAGCTACTGCATTGTTATTCACTAAGGAAACCGCCTTGATAACAGCGCTGTGTTAGCGCTGCGGGAGCGTCGAGCCTAAAAATGGTATTCACTAATGCACTTTAACTAGCGCTGGAACTACACTGCGTCGAGAGTTACCGCCTACAGTTCGACGACGAGCTGTTCTACGTTAGTGAATACCGTTTTTCGCAGCGCTGCGCTCTACGTCGAAGTGACGGTTGTCTCGTAGTCGAGCTCGGTGACGAACGCAGCGTCGAATGTGTGAATAAGAAAATAGCATAGCTGCACAGCGTGTAAAGTTTTAGACTAGGGTGTGAGAACGAAAGTACTACTGGATGCTTAGCCAAGTTGCCAATCGCTAGCGCTTGGTAGCGTATCGTAGGTTTCCCTCTCTGTCACTCTTGCATATTAGTGCGACAAAGACAGTTAGCTGCCTTTCGCTTACGATTGACGATTAAGCGTTAGCGATTGGCAACTTGGCTAAGCATCCTGGTAGCAAGCGATGTGCTAATAAAGGCGGCCATGAGCATAATTTCAACGCCCTTCAGAGCACGATCTTTTGTACAAGCACTATTTAGTTTACACATAGAAGACAAATCTCTCTTTTCAATCAATGTTTCACTATCACTGGAAAGTTTAAAAATTTCGTTGCTTACAATTCCAATTTTCTTATTCAGATATTTCAACACAACAGTGAAACCAGTATTTGTCACGGTACCTAAACTATTCGCTTATAGGATATATCTTATTTTTATAGAAAAGGTGTGCGTGTTAAAAGTGTTTAGCAAAATCACACAATACACTGGTTTGGCTAAAGACACGGATTTTACTTAGTCAGTTTATTTAAGAACTAACTTGGTTTTCGTTAGGTTAGGTTAGGTCAGATTAACCACAGAATAAGTTCACTACGGGTTTAATTACCACCGTCAAATTAAGTTACTTGCAAATAATCCGAAGTTCAAGGCACGATGAAAAAGTCTGTATATTTCATGATTTAGTCTATATACACAAAGTTCTACTTAACCCCGTCGTTAAAGCACTCTGAGGTGAGAAGAGATCAGGAGCAAAACGAAAAATGACAAATGCTGATTGACACAATATTTAAATATGTTGACATGCCTAAAGTGTAAAGTTCTTAACGAAATAACAACACTAGTCTAAAAATTTCTACTCAAACCTTTTCTCCCCATCCATACCCCAACTGCCCAACTGACCTTTTGTTATGTGAAAATTATATTTTTGCTAGTTTTGTGGCTTATGATGGTTTCGCATCTAATCGTTTGTCGCCGTTAACGTCACGTTCTCACAAGTATGCTAGTGTGAAAGTGACGGGTAGCACGATAAATTGATAAAACGGGACCATCATAGTACTCGTAATGTTTGGCTTCGGAAGCCACGAAGCGGTAAGTCTGGTTCGTCGTAGATAGGCCTTTAGGTGAAAAACAGCAAACTAACGAAACAGCCGACTATCATAGCTGGAACTAGTGTCGACGTAAAACTGTGCAAAAACGGAGATCACAGATTTGCTGGATCATCGAGGCAGTTGGGAGGTGACGTGAATTAGAAATCATAACGGTCCTACCATGTGTCAAATTGAAAAATAAATGTGCGCATCGTACACCGTTATTGCATGTTGGTGATTAGTTACAATGAGATTCGTTTGTCGAGGTTTACCTGAATGATTGAAATTATTAATCATTTACATATTATAAGGTAAGAATCTTACCTATTCGGCAGTCCCAGGAAAACATACCTGGGTCATTTGCAGAAAAAGTGTACCTTTTGATTTTTTTTGCAATCATGGACTGTATTACATCATTTTTCTCGGCATCGTGCGTGCTTTTCAGTTATGAAACAAAACAAATTGTCCCTAATGTCACGAAAATAAGTATGTAAATTGAGATTACTCAGTTTAGTTACCTACTCCCATACTAAATGTATGAAACGAAATGTAACGAAACTGATAAAAAAAATGTCTGTTACAGAATTTTTCATACCTTTAGTATGGGAGTAACTAAACTGAGAAATCTTAATTTACATACTTATTTTCGTGACATTAAAAGGTACACTTTCTGCAAATGACCCACCTACTCATATTATTTAAACGCAAATTCTGTCTCCCGGGCTGGACTCTGATTATATTTATATTGCAGCCTATTCATCCCAAGTTGTCCTATTTAGGTAGTAGGTAAACCACTTTCTAACCTCCAAATACACCTTTTAGTTCTATATTTTTGTCTCAAGATTTTAATCAGAAAATAGCAATTTGCATCAGAAGACGTGCACTTTTAGGTTAGAATGTTGTTCACTACTTGTTAGATACAACAACTAAGTAAATAAGGAATAGGTGTACGAGTGACCCTGTAGCTACTAGTTACTTATTGACATCGAAGAATTTTTCAACTTTCTCTCTTTTTATTTCCAAAACATGGCATTTCAACAAAAGATCGGTGCCACTCTTAAGGATTGAAGAACGCGAAAATCTTGAGAAAAGATCAATTGTAAACTTTGCCCAAGTCCCCGGGCGAGATTTCACTAAGCCTGCTTTCAGTGATAAAATAATATATTAATATTTCGTTCTTCAAAGACCTGTGGTTCGTTGCGGTTGAGGTTGCTTTGTCATTGGCAATCCTTACATCTCTCAATATAACGAGTACCTAGATTATATTATAATATTTTAAGTATTCAAATTTATCATCGGTAAGAATTTGATAAGATTGATCTTTGACTGAATTTTGCTGATAAAAACAGTAGGTACTTAGCGGAGTAGAAATGGGTGATGGCCGATTAAAAATTACAAGAAAACATTATTGAAACATTTTTCCAATTAAATATTTGAAAACTTTGAAAACGGATTATATTGCCTAATCGCCTACATCAATTAATTTCATTATATGCCAAATCCCAATGTTTTGAAATCGTACCTATGTAGGTACGTTATAAATATTAATTGAGAAAAATCGCAAAAGGAATATTGTGAATACAGCAAGCAAGGTCGAAATTTATTTGATTTCTGAACAGATATTACTTTATTTTCAATAAAGCTTTAACGATTCGAAATCCAGAACCGAAGGAAAAAGTCACAGAAACACGTACTTAGCAGAAATGTTGAGTAAAACATCGAGACAATCGCCATCGACCCGACAAGTTTTTTCACGAACCTGCAGTAGGTAGGTACTTTCAATGGCACGAGGAAAAAAAATACTCAATGATATTTCATATGGTTGATTTCTTATTGTTTTGCTTGAGTTATTTAATTTTTTCCGTCTGACGTCTTGAAGAAAATCTATCTTGTATTAAATATCTCCGTAGTTCTAAGGGACATTTGATGATTTTTTTCGTTACATGCGGCATTAGTCAATGCAGTGGAAGTTTATACCTACTGAAACAGAAAATGTTATTGATTTTGACATCAGCTCATGTTTTTTATGCGTGCAATAATTCATTGTGCTCCTCACTATCAGAAACATTTAAAGCCAATATCGGATCACTTTTAAAAAGGTTCCAAAATATGTGTAAAACATGATTGAAATATTTTATACTGATAGGCATTGCATATTGCAAGCTTCGGATTTCATTTCGTATACGCCGAAATCGGGATACGATATTTACCATGCATTCTTCTGGCTACCGAAATATTGATTTTTTACGTGAACAGTGTGAACACAGTACTGTACCAGATCCAATCAATCCAACATGCAAGTTCTCCAGTTGCTACGTCAGCTATTATCAAATTGCGTTTTAGTGGTTTAGGACCTGTGAATTATAAGCCCATTGCTGGTATTCAAATATGTTCGTAATTAAATAGTTGACGCTACTAACAATTACCGTATTAATCATTTGTAGTTTATATTAGTAACTAAGGCATAACTAAATACAAGTATCTACATTACTTGAATACAGTAAAACATGAATACTTAGAGATAAAACATTCTAACTCTAAGTGATGAAGATTCATGCCTGAAAAAATATTAAATCATCTGAATGCACTTTCCTTTTGCCATCCGGAGATTAAAAATCATATTAATGTCAGATTTTACCATGGTTTACAGAATTTCTTAAAACTGAGGGTTCGGATTCCTGATCGGAACTCTTGAGTATCTAAGCTTACGATGGTGTTTATCATTTGTCGTCGTTGCCGTCACTTTCTAACAATGAACTTGGAACCCGTCCTACCCGTCATTGGAAGTGGCGGGAGGCACAATAAACGGTAAAAACGAGACCAACATAAGCCACAAGAAGGTAAGCCTGAATTTCACTTGGCTGTTATTATTAATCGGGAATCAGAACGGGATTGGAAAGTACTGTTGATACAACAAATGACACTTGGTTTACCTAGAAAAGAGTTGTTTATAGATGTAGTGAGTGATTAATTAATCTATTGTCTGTAAGACACGGCACTTAAACTAGGAATATCTGAATATAGCTATGAATATGAATATATCCTAGATTGACGTATACACTGTTGTGTTAGTACTTTTGAATCCCATTCTAACCGCGGCGTGATAATATTTGCGGCGGCAGAGTACCACCCGGTTGATGGTACCCAACTATCGTAGGCTATTGACGGCTGCAATTTTAGATGCGCCGAGCGTTTCGAAACTATTTGCTTCATTTTAGGAGAACTCCGAGCTAGAAGGACAACTATCCCAGTCAAGTGAGTGGGACCCCATTTCACAGTCCAGTAATTCCCAGTGTCTGTTATCACAAAGACTAAGAAAAGCGGGCAATAAAGCTAAGCGCTTATGTATATCGAATACACAAAAAGGGAATGACCAATGTATTCGTACAAAGTATTTGTACGCACTAAACTAAAACTTTTAGGATGCTTTCAAGTTGCCAATCGCTAGCGCTTAGTAGCGTATCGTAGTTTTCCCTCTCTGTCACTCTTTCATATTAGTGCGACAAAGACAGTTAGCTGCCTTTCGCTTACGATTGACGATTAAGAGTTAGCGATTGGCAACTTGTCTAAGCACCCAGGTCATTTTTAATGCACTATATGAAAGTAATATTGTTTAGCAAAAATAAACCGAATATTTGTTTGAAAGAAAACCAATTTTTCAAACACAAGTATCTTTATTCTTGTCTGTTGTGTAACATATTTTCGTATAGAATGAATTAATTGTTTTGTGAATTAGATGTAACTTTGTGATAACGCTTTAATTATATTTCCTTAGCCCAGAATCTTCGATGAGCTCGTACTGGCTAAGCGATCGAAATAAAAACTTGGCACGTAAAAGGATTTACGCCGTACGGCGCGGTCTCGTTGAGCCAATAGACAAAATGGATTTACTTCACCGCGAGCTTCTCAAATGTAAGCAGAATATTTATTCTACAAATAAATAGTTTTCAGTTGATTGAACCACGACGGAAATAAGAGCTAGGGAATAACTAGGAATTGCAAAGTAAAGAAAAGTGTCATTATGAAAAAGAGAATGATTTACAACTTTAAAACGCTACATCGTTTTTATGACAGTTATTAATGGAGATGGCACTGAAGTGCCAGATGGTTCCCTTCTTGATTTGTTGACTGGGGGAGAATGATGAGACCTTAGTTTTAACAGAAACCATAATTGTTATGAAAAAGTTTGATGTCTGCACTTATAGGAGAAAAAAAATCAGGTCAAGTGTAATTTTTAGAAAAGAGGTAAAAGGTTTTTTTTGTCATGCTATTTTTATATCTATGACGTTAATTTTACATAATTTTTTAGTTTGGGTAAATTACACATTAAGATGAATTCCACTTATCCTGTAAACATGAGTGTTACATGTTAATAAAATCAACTAAGTAAAGTTGATTTGAAAACAGCAGCATTTCCTATGAAAAATGCTCATGAGCTATTTTCCAAAAAAATACGTTGAAAAAACAATTTTACTTAAAAAATTCAAACTGCATAATACGTAAGATTAAATAGATTAAATCTTAAGTGTCATGCATTCTTAGGGTTCCGTATCTCAAAAGGAAAAAAAAACGGAACCCTTATAGGATCACTGTCGTGTCTGTCTGTCTGTCTGTCCGTCTCTTACAGCCGATTTGCTCCGAAACTACTGGATTGAATTAGTTAAAATTTGGCACACATATGTAAATTGGTGACCCCAAGACATACGTGCAACTTAAATAAACGAAATTGAAATATGTATGAGGGCTTCTTTTGGGATAAAGGACTGCTCCCTTCCTTGATCTCCGAAACTACTGCGTTTAACATTTTACAAAAAATACACGAAACAGTTTCTTACGTATAGTTTACAGGAAAACATATAAAAAGTCTAAAGTATTTTAAAAAAATATAGTAAATTTCAATATTCATGAAGGTACGGAACCCTTTTCACGCAAGTCTAACTCGCACTTGGCCGCTTTTTGTAAATTGTTTTGTATTCATTTTATAAGAATCCTAAACTTATAATGAAATTTTAAGATCATATTCATTAGCATTAATTGTGCTATAAATAACCATATACTTCATGCATGATGTCAAATAGTTCACTTTATAGAACTACCATGTGCAATTGTATTTTATACGACAAATATATAGTTGCTCACGCTGAGGGGACGTTGGGTTATAAAATAAGATAAAAAATGTTCTCCCGTTTGCAGAGACAGACTGAAAAATTCAGTTCTCTTTTATTATTCTACATCTACACTGATTGATGTATTATATACTCACAGGTACGCGGTGAATGATCCATTAATTGTATTATATGTTTTTGTATCTAACCGGTACATGTGGAGGTCAAGAGGGGAGGCCTATGTTCAGCAGTGGACGTCTTATGGTTGAGATGATGATGATGATGATGTATTTGTATAGAAGAAATAGGTATAGCCCTGTTTAAAAAAGTTAATGAGTATTTAAACATTTCAACTTAGGTATCTCATTATTTAGGGATCATCAATATTACAAAAAAAGCGGTATTTCTTGAATTTGGGTCTTAATAAATGAACATTAAAATTGATCCTTGTAAATTCCTCGGACAATATTTACAAAGTAATCTTTCGAAGGTAAATTTATTTAAATATCCCCAGATATCGGCCGTTTGAGATTTTTATAGCTCGAAGGGGAGTAATCGGGTAATAAAAGTGGTTTACATTCATTGATTTTTTCCGCAACCCAGAGCATAAACAATACAGGAGGCTCTTTAACACTGTAATAAAATAATTTGACTTTTATTTACGAGTTTATTTATACCCAAGTCAATAATAAAATACGTGACTGATAAACTAGATCATCGAATGTTTTAATATTGAAATATAAAAAACAGTACATTGTGCATCAAGGGAGTACTTACCAGTACGGAATTACTAACGAGAGTGTTAAAAGCCCGACGCCGTAGGTAGGGCTTTAATGACTCGAGTTAGTATTCCGCTTACCGACCGTGATGCATACATGTTTTTCATCACGCTTTTCTACAAAAAAATAAGTTTAAAGACAAAATATTATTGAATGACGTACTGACATTTCTTTTAATTCCTAGGGAATTTCACTTTTCTATTACTCCCGCTACGCATGCAAGCAATGGCGCGCTTAGACAGCAAGTGTGATGAAAATAACTTTACAGTCGGTTTACTTTTGGTTCATAGTCCTATCAGACTGTATAGAATTATTAACGAATTTTTTTATTTATACGCAACTGTGTGTTATTAATTACGGTAAATAACAAAAGCAAGTAAGCGACTCCTGTCTTCGTCCAGGGTGCTTAGCCAAGTTGCCAATCGCTAGCGCTTGCTAGCGCATCGTAGTTTTCCCTCTTTGTCGCACTAATGTCAAGGAGTGACAGAGAGGGAAAACTACGATGCGCTAGCTAGCGCTAGCGATTGGCAACTTGGCTAAGCACCCAGGTGTAAACTGTAACGTGGAATAAACTGACACCAATTTTTATTTTTATTTAAAGGCAGTGCTTATTTCCCACAGAATAAATCCATACATAGCAAGTTTAATACAAAACCCATCGGATAAATAAATGACTTGTGCTATTTTTCATACTAATCATTTAAAGAAAGTCAAGATCAAACAGACATTAAAATTTCGCAATTTAGCCCACGTTTGTAAAATATTAACTACTAACCCCCTTATTCATAAATGTCTGCTAACTTAACAAGCCGCTATGTATTGTTTGTCCCTTTTGCTCTTATGGACACATTGTTAAGGCCGAAAGGGACAAACAATTATTAGCGGCTTGTTAAGTTAGCAGACGTTTATGAATAACGTTAGCTTCCAATGCAACATAGTCGAATCAAGACACTCCAAGGAACTCCCATCAAAATAAACCTGCAAAGATTATTTGAAGTTCTGGCTTGAATTGAGTAATAGTACCTACGTACTCGGTTCCGGGAAAGGAACATTCAATAAACGTGGGATAGGACATCAGAGGTAAGTGGATTAGATGCTGCGGTTTTAGAGACAGGTGAGTCGATCCTCTATGTCTATTACATTTAACTTTCTTGCATAGAGATGTCTAGAGAGCTTCATGTTTGAATTGATATTTCGTTTTAATTGTCCTGGTTTTTTCGTCGTGTTTTCCAAAATGGATGTCGAAGATCTTCATGCAAATTGTGAAAAAAGACAGTACATTAAAACTATGGCATTTTATTGGAAAAAAAACTATACTTTTGTTAGGTATTGCACAATTACTCGTATGATTTCTATACAAACTTATGAACAGCATTCTTCAATTTCGGTCAAGAAATCAAAAAGAGAACCATCTGGGTGTTGAGACAAGTTGCCAATCGCTAGCGCTTAGTCGTCAATCGTAAACGAAAGCCAGCTAACTGTCTTTGTCGCACTAATATGAAAGAGTAACAGAGAGGGAAAACTACGCTACGCTACTAAGCGTAAGTGATTGGCAACTTGTCTAAGCATCCTGGTACTTTACTGCCATCTCGATTAACAACTGTCATAAACATTATTATATGTAGCGTTTTAAAGTTATAATTCATTTTCTTTCTCATAATTGCACATTTATTTTATTCGCTAGTCGTTTATTCAAACGTAAAACTATTTAAGTACTTATTTGTATTAGAATAAATATTCTGCTTACATTTGAAAAGCTCGCGGGCAGTAAATCCATTTTGTCGATTGGCTCAACGAGCCCGCACCGTGCGGCTTAGATCCTTTTACGTGCCACGGTTTTATTTCGATCGCTTAGCCAGTACGAGCTCGTCAAAGGTTCTGGACAAAGGAAATATTATTAAAACGCTATATTAATCGATTAAATCTTAGAGTTATTCGATTTCTATGCTAGGTTTTATTTATTTTTATTTTGATGGCTTTCTTTAGCCCTAACAGCTCTTTCATATTGATTGTCACTATGACAAGGTACGAAATGGGTAGGAAATTAAATTCCTCGACTGTACAACTCATTGTGCTTGTTCGATGTACAATGCTTGCAATGTAACGCACGTAATGAGCCAAAGTCTCCTCAGGCTAATAGAATCAAGTCAGTAGTGAGCTTCGGATCGTGAACAATTCGCACAGCCTGTCTTTGTACAGATTCCAAGGGCCCAAGGTGGTATTCAAGTGCAAGTCATTGATTTAATTTTTTACACTTGTAGTTGAGGTTCATAAAAAGTCAATCTTTATGTTCATAATGTCTTACATTGAATATTCTACATGTTTGATATTCATTATTGTAACAATTTTGTGCGATGCGTGGGCTATTATAAAATTTATTTAGATTTACTTTCTCAAAGCATTGAATTGTTATTTGGTAACTATTTTTGATTTAAACTTTTACGATTATCAATATTATCATTCATATTTTAACGACGTTTAATAAATTATCCTGATAAAGTTTACGCGATTATGACCCATTTGTCGTTATTTAAAATGTAACTATTTTTGAATTACAATACTTGGAAGGCTAAGAACAAAATAGAATAAAAACCACCAATAAAAGAGATAAAAATATCTAACCTATACTTCTGCCAACTTGTTACTGAAAGTATTCGGAGCACTAATCTGGCATTTGATTAGATAACGTGTAAATGATACGTGACAGGAAAGATAAACTAAGAAGTTATCCCGGCTCGGCTTCGGAACATAAATCAGGGCTGTTTTCGAATAAGTGTAATATTATTCGATATGGAGGTACTTATGATATGATTGTCTGTTCATTTCATTTAATTGAATACACACATATTAGGGTTGAAATGAAAAAAGGCGCTCCCCATTTTGCGTGTAGGGGGCTGCCCTAATAAAACATTTTTGTTACACTTTTTATTTTATCACTTTGTCGGTGTGATTAATATACAATTTGGTACCAAATATCGTCTATTTAGTGCTTACATTCACTGCGATTATTCATGAACAGACAGACAGACTTGCCGAAACTAAAAGAGTTCCTTGTTGAATCTAAAAACTAATTAAAAATATCTGCTGTCTAAGTTGCTGTTTCTCACATACTCCCTTCCATTCAGTCATCAGTCTTACTACACCTATCGCAAACAGATCACAATCAGAATCTGCAGTGAGTCTATTCGAAGTTGACAAGCGCAGTTTCCCGTTGCATATGCCTTTCTCTTTACTGTGAGCACGCAAATCTAGGTCGTACGTTAATGTTTAATATCTGATACTATCTTAGTTCGATTTAACACCCTTAAAAGAATATCTTACCCTTGCCCTTGTAAGAGATTTCTTCCAGTAGCCATACCATGAGCTGGCTAGTAGGTAACGTAAAAAAACCTGCAAATTATTGCTGACTTAAGTCAGCAATTATTCGATACGTAAATAGCGTAGTCCATGACGCTCGCTCCAATACATCAGTTTGATAATATATATCGAATAATGTGAACGTTACTTATTGCCAATTTGTGGCACAGAATGTACAGATACTGTTTCATCTGCTTATAGTTAACGTAGCTAAAGTATAAAAAAGTACCTCCGGCAACTGGAAAAATGCATGCAAGTCCATGATGGTTAGAATATTTTAAAGAGCTGGCACAGTATGTAAAATCTTGATAAATAATTTTATCTGGCACATAGTAGTTATTTCAATAAGCATTCCCATTGAAACTCTTATTGCTATTTAAATTTATTTTTATTTTTATTTAGATATTTACATTTTACCAAGGAGATCCCGACTCTATGTCCTATTAGGTTCCATAGATATCCATACTGGGAGAAGCTCTAGTCGCTGCAGAAATTTACGAACTTATGAGCCGTAAATCATGTTTTTTAGGTTTCATACCAATAATTTTCAATACCTACGTGTATTTTTTCTTCACATCTAACTAATATTTTCAAAATATTACAGTACCTAGACCTAGAGTATTCCTGAGTAATTCGCTTTGATTGGAATAGGGGGCAAGTTGTATGCGTATACAATTATGGGTAGCTGAAGTAACGAAGGTAAGACATGTCAATAATGACCGAGGTAATATTAAGTTCGATACCGCTTTGTAACTATGAAACACACTGTTTGTGAAGACGATGCGATGAGGAAATGTCATCTATAATTATTATTCATAGCATAGGTACTTTGATTGATTAAAATATCAAACGAAATACAGCGTTTAATTAAAGTGAAGACCAAAATAGTGGACGAGGGTAAAAATGGATATTTATGCCCGTGTTGTACACTATGCTTTTCACTTTGTTTGTGAGGAAAGTAAAACACATTTTTCACTGCAATCTACACAACGAAGTAAAGCGAAAGAAGATAACCAATCCGACTCATTTCTGCCAAGTCAAACATTTGGGAGCATTTTTGAACAATAATCGATCTATGTGATTTACTAAATTTAATGACAAAAAATACAGAATTCTAATATTGTAATACAAATAAAATAAAATGACAAATTTTGTCAGCTATACTATTTAATTGCTCAGTAAAATTGTGCAATATGATTACCTTACACTTAGAAAAAAAAATACTTTTATGTTCTAGAACATATAAAATGCGATCTTATGTTGTCTACGCACGACATAAAGACGTAGTTTTTGAGGATGAGATGTGTTTTTTTGTGTTAGCCAACAATACAAATTATGTACTTATGCGAATGCATATTTCAGTAATTATTGAAATAGATATATATTCGCGTCTAATAACATGTAGCAATACATTTCAGTTTTTAGGTGTAATGTCCAAGACACTAGAAACAAAATCGGAAGCATAATTATGTTTTCGAATGACTGTAGTATAAAGTGTATCTAATTATCATACTATTTTCTAGCCTTACAATAATCCTTGAATTTCAACGCTCTAAATTGATTCAATTATACATAATTCACACTCGGTACGATAAGACTCTTTAGTTTTTATTATGAAAATAAAATTATGGCCTATTTAATTTCGAGTTCTAGTTTAGCCAGCATGAAATGACAAGACGTTGAAAATGGCCTAAAAAAGAAAAGAATGTACGGATTGTACGGCCGTGCCTTTTTCCACATATTGGGGTCTCTACCGTGCCTCAAGATAAGTAGCTAATATACATTAACATGTAAATAATACAGTAGAAAAAATCTATGTTAAGTAAATTTGCAGTGAACATGGCGGTTGCAATTTCTGTACTTGTGTAAGGCCAGTCAAGTCCGGCATAATTTATTTTTGAGGAAAGTCTCGTCACCGTCTTATACTATTGAGTTACGGGTGGAAATCAGTTGGTAGATGGACTTTCCTGATAGTCTTACTGGCATTGATCTTATGCATCATGCATATGTATACCTACTGTACTGTTTTCTTAATATGAAATTAATTAAAAGTAGCGTGTGTTTTATCAATGACAATTTTTTTCTATAATGTTCGAAAACATATATTTGCATTAAAATTGAACATTAAATAAATTCAATTATCTACAATATAATAGGTACTGCCTGGTACATTACAGTGGTGTTAAGAATTATTGTATTTCGATGCAATTTAGAGCTCTACTCCAATAGGCCACTCAGTAACCATGTCAAAGTAACGTTATCAATCAGATTGTAACACATTTGAAACTAGGTTTCATTTCGCCAAGGTTCTAGAGTGGCCTAGGGCCCGCTATTCTGTGCCTCAGACTAGCTAAGTACTTACGTATCTCCTTTGTTTGCTCCGAGTGCCTGGGGTGAAGTCTATATTACTTGTGAATAGTTGGATTGAACGGAATTGAACATTTGTAATACCGTCTCTTCAAATCGGCAGTAGGTATTGTTTACCTGCCAAACGTTACCTTGAAGGGTTTCAAGCTTATTTTGCCTGTAAAGGGTGATGGCTGGTGTCTACATGCTACCATGCTCTATGTACCTACGTATATTTAATAATAACAATTTATTGAATACTTATTGTTCGAAAAATTATTGATTAAATTAAAGAATACCGTGATTCCAAATACATACATGTCAAAAATACAGTCAAATATTGAAAACTAAATTCTTAAATCTAAACTTAACGTTAAAGTACAGAAAAATAATTACTGGCTTGCAGGCAAGCCAGAGCTGACAGTCTTACGGATCCATATGTGATCCCCAAAGATGGAGAGTTGGAGACCCTGATCAAGTTTGCAGGCAGTCTTACGGATCTATAGAGGATTCGCAAATACTTATAGACCCTGATCAATTTTTAGAGCACTCGGGTCCGTGGGATTGTCATTCCACAAGGTCAAAATCATCGCTTTTTGCATGAGTGTGGGGTAAACACCAGTGAAGCTACCCTGAGGATTTAAGTATTATAAAGTTAGTACTCAAATCCTCATGGCAGCTTAAGGCGAGACTGCTGAAAAATAAAAACACCACACACACAAAAAGCAAAAACATTGCGGAATAATTAACTTTCTCGAACTTGAAATATTAGATTTCCGCACTTTAAGCCTATGTAATGTTTCTGAATAAACTTATTTACAATAGTACATTAGGATCGTACTGTAATTAATATTATGTTTTAAAGTTTAAGCAAATAATCGAAAGCAAGCAGCTGCTGTGGTTTATTTTACGACTAGGCTTTTATTTGAAAGTGCAAATGTCCAAGTCAATATCAAAGGAAAATTACTTCAAACTCGAAGTCAATCCCAGTTCAGAAGTTGAATGATTAAAACTTGTTGGAGTAAACAAATTAACTACTAGTCGACCAAATATCTAACGATTTTTTACAGCATGTTTACAAAGATGGTGTACAGATGTAGTGAGAAATGACTTGCCTTCGGAAACGTTCGTCAACGTCATGCTGTTTCAGTCTATCTCACTGAGACTGACAGTAATAGTTGTCATACTACTTCAGTCAGACTCGGTGACACTGCCTGAAACAGCATGTGTTTACGAACGTTTCCGAAGGCAAGTAATTTCTCACTGCACCTGTAAGACATTTTTGAGAAAAGTAATAGTTTCGGATGAAAGCATGATTTTGGATAGATGAATGATCGAGAGCTTGGAGTTGCATTTGTAGTGGTGTGTGGTGTTACTAACCGAACAAGTAACACTCAGATGGGTCTTGTCTTTGTGATTCTTGGGGGCAGACCTACGCGAACTAATGAATGACGTCCTGTCTCCATCTCTCGCATTTGTTATTATGTAAGTGTGACAGAGAGGCAACATGACAATCGTGGGTCGCGATAGGTTCTCTGGCGGTAATTAGAAAAATAGGTATTTGAATAAACTATTGATGTCACTTTGTAGATACTGCTTAGATCTCCGATACTCTGGGAAGGGGAAAGCTGCAGCTTTGCTCAATAATTAAATACCGACGTAAAGTTGACGAAAACAGGGTATACGCAACCCCGTTCCAAAAATAAAGTTATTGACTAAAATTTATTTAAAAAAATCCTTCGATTAGTGATAAGTCTATTAAGGCGCATTCAGACTAAACGGGCATTTGCTACTCTACCCCCCACTCTACGAAATCCATTCGTTACACAAAACGTGATTCCTCAAAATTCGTTGATTTCGTAGATTGGGGGATAGAAATAGCGAATGCTCGCTTGGTCTGAATGCACCTTTACGTATTATGCTTACGTTTTATATTGTTCTTTGAGTGTCTCAAAACGCAAAATTTGGCTATATTCGTAGTTTTTGATGGCGTTAGAGTTTTAATATTAATATCAAAAAAGCAAAACATACCGTCATGGCCATGTACTAAAATAAAATGTAGGAATTAAAATATCAATATCTCGGTAGGCAATAGAGGAGTACGTGTACCTACCAAAATGATAGGTACACATTTTTACCTAATACACCTTTGTGGCACTTTAATTATAATGCCCAAAAATGGAAGGTGTTATCATTATATGGGTGTTTCTATCATTTCGTGCAAATCGGCAGAATTTGGGAGATTTTTTTATTTTCATTTTTTTGTCGTGGCAATGGTAAGACCTACGAAAAAGAAATATTAATCTATAATGCATTTTCTATTATACGCAAAATTGACCGATTTATGAAAAACAGATTTTCCCTAAAGAAATGGTAATGAAGTATAAAATATAGGAATGAAAATGCTATGTTGGCAATGATGGGTCGAAAAAAGCCATAACGTAGTCTTAAGCTTAAGTTTTAATTTTGAGATATTTTAATTAATAGCTTGTTATATTTTGAATTTACCCACTGAAAGTGAAGTTTTTAATATTAGTTGTTACTTTCAGCAGTCAGGTGCATGATAAAAAACGAGAATGGTAATTAACATAAACTGGTGGTCAAACTTTAATACTGAAATTCATTACCATAATTTTAGTTCATTACCATTCTCTTTAGTATGTTAACAGTAAATTACGGTAATGATAAGAATGGTAATGACTTTTCCTTACCTTTTGTAGATTAACTCTTTAAAAATAAATGCAATTGCAGGTACATTTATTCACTAAGCATTTGAATAAAGTTAAGTATTCACAGTTCAATAAAACACTTAAAAATTAATATCAAAACTGTGCAAATGGTAATGAAAAAAAACTGTACCAAATCCAAAAGTTCGCCACGATATATTTTTTCATAAAAAAAATGGCACACGTCCGTCCTGTTCACTGTTAAATTAGCCGACTGAGGTGGGGATCACCGTCAGAGGGAACGTCGTATAGAATAACATTTGCAATGCTTACTGGCCAATTCCGTTGTTGCAAATTATATTTATGGTAATGAAATTATTTTCTTTACAAAAAGATTTTGCTGCAGTGGATATAAATATTCAGTGATAATACTGTATAAACCACAAAACTCTCTTTCCCTTATAAATACTTTATTGAATTAATGTAGTACATGTAATAGTTATGTAATTCGCTCTCAAATCTGTAAATCTAGAATCTATATATTCTGACCGGTGATGGTAATGATTTTTTAGTATGTTTATATTTTATTTAGATATCTTATGTTGTAATAATAAAATTAATTTCAGATGCTAAGTATACATATGAAATGAACCCCACGCAACATATAAAAAATATTTGAAATGGATTTAGGAGTTAGTTTATTTTTTATTTCACCAAACATATGATTTGCACGTAATGATAGAAACACCCATATCAGCGAAAGGCTCTCGTAGGTATTTTATCACATATTATACAAGGTGCCCGTGAGGAAAGGGAAAATCCTGAGACGAAAAGAAGCAAAAAATGTCATCAATTTTTTTTGTGCTGATTTGACCAAAACTCACTCAAGTTTTGGTCAAATCTGCAAAAAAAAATTTGATGTCTGTCAATTAAGTGTGACAGGACTTAGACAACATGGTAACAAAATCGTTTCCTAAAATGCGTTTATCATAGCGTAACGGGCTAAAACGGTTTTAGGAAAATATAATTTTCCCTTAAAATAAAACTTCATATGACATTTTTAACTTCAAATTTGGTCAGAAACCCGCTGTTGATTTTTTTCCCCTTTCTCATGGGCACCGTGTATTGTACAGTGTGTTTCCATGACCCGGGTTTTTACGGAAATGGGTAATACGCATTACTAGCAATCGTTTTCTACTATAAACATTTGACAAATAATTAAATTGACCGTACATTTAATTTTATTTCCTCCAAACGATCAATGTAACGCGTGTACTGCTTAGTGGTCAAATGTTGTGAGTGGCTGCGATCTGTCATTGTCAATTGCAAATTAACGATTCATTTTGAAGTACATTGCTTCTCAATAAACTTTTCTTAGAAAGTTAATCACTTTTAAAATTAGCATTTTGAATCGAATAATGTTCACGGTTTTGCTAGAAATCTGCATCGCATTCCTCAGTTTCGATAAAAGCCAGTATCAGAGACACACACTGTATACCTACTAGTATATATCTCTATACTTATTAAAATGATACTAAAATATAATATGGTAGGTATCCCACAGAAAAAAAATTACGCATGTTTTTCTTCAATTTGTATTTTCTATTTCAATAAGTAGTTGAGAATCTTGTGTACATACATTCAAGAAGTATGTTTGCTTACGGTAAACTCTTCATATATTTGTAAATCGGTAGAAAAATACGAGTGAAATCGTGAATTTTAACTATGTTTACAGTTTTTTTTTTCAGTTTCATTACCTAAGGTACCCACAGAAATAAATCCTTGCGGTTTTTGTCGCAATGATTTATATTGTATGTATGCGTGTTATTTTCAAACATTAGGGCCCACTTTGGTTTTTACTAGAGGGGCGATTAAATCTGTCATGATTCGAATAAAGATAGATGGCTACTGGCAAATTTCACCCTGTTAAGCGGCAACATGGGAATATCGTTCGACTAAAAGTTACACATTAATGTTTAATAATGTATTTTGTCAGCCTCCGTAGCCTAGTTGGTAGTGACTCTGCCTACGAAGCTGGAGGCTCCGGGTTCGAATCCTGGCGAGGGCATTATTTGTGTATTTATTTATCACAAATATTTGTTCCTTGGTCATGGATGTCTATGTATTTAAGTATATATATGTATCTATCTATTATGTATATCGTTGCCTGGTACCCACATCACACGCCTTAATTGAGCTTACCGTGGGACTAGGTCGATTTGTATAAGATGTCCCAAGATATTTATTTATAATATAGTTTTGTTTAATATTAAACCACCATATTTCTCAAGATCAGTATTACCTAAGAAAATAATAATTTCAATCATAGCTATTTACTGAAATCGAGTCTGTTTAGCGATACCCTAATTTAAAACTGAATTTTAAGTTTTCAAATATGCACAATAATCTGGGTCAATAGTTTATAAGAAAAATTGATTTCCTATTTAAAGATTTTAAAGTTACCTGTGTGGCTATGATTGTACCGTGTTTAATCGTTTGTCGTTATTGCCGTCAGATTCTAACAAGTATGTAAGTATTGTACAGTCAAGTGCAAAAATAAGTATCGAAATAATCCGGTCATAAATATGTTACGGACGTTCTTATTACACAGAATTAGAGTGCACTGGGACATATTTTTGAACATTTTTGTGTACACCTTATTTTGTCTTTGACTGTAAGTGCGAAATTGACAGGCAGCACGATAAACGGTAAACGCGTGACCATGATATTGATAATAAGCAATGTTCGGCGGGGGTGAGCCGTTTTCATACTAAATGTATTACGTGACATTTAGTATGAAAGCAACTCACCCCCGCCGAGCATTGACAATAAGCCACCTGCTTTATTAAAAAATGGTTAATAGGTTTCCTCTAAAATCTCTTGTACTTTGAATGCCTTTGGCTACAAAAGTTCTATTTTAGAAATAAGGGAGTTCACTAGTTAATCATTCCTAATTTGGTAAAAGTTCGAAACCGTTAAAATATGGAACGAAGTTAACCACCGAGTTTATTTTTAAAATTTTATGAAGCGGACATATTTTTACCGGCTAATAAAAGTCGTCAGCTCAGGTGGCCTCGTCGTTATGGTCGTGGTCATAAATCAGAAAATACAGCAGACACATTTACTGCCATTTACCAGATTTAGAAGACCCTAAAGAAACGGTAAGTCCTGAGATGCCAAGAGTTCTCTTGTACCTGGTTCAGAGGTTAACTTGAACTATAACGCGTTTCGGATTAGCTCTTGATTAAACGTATAAATTTCGAAAACAGAAGGAAATGTTCGTATATTATGTATAATTAGAAAATTATTTGCAAGATTGAAGGTCGCCATAACACTTAGACCATATTCTGCAGAGGAAGACGCAGTTACGAATTTATTCAGATGTAATTAAATAACTTTGGAGTTTCAAGTTAATTTATTGGATTTTTGATAGCAGATCTAAGCATAAAAAGATTTAGAACATTTTGGAAGCTCAAGAATTTCAGATAAGATTTAAAACCTTGTAAGAACGATAATCATTTTCGAAGTTAGTAAATGTACTTACTTATTGATACCTATTTTATTTATTTTATAGATAAAGATGGCGTGGGGCCAAACCTCGGGGAAAAAATAGATAATAAGACAAAATTCTTTAAATCTTTAAAATTTGCACGTCAACATTTTTAAACATTACCAAAAATACCTTTATGCACAAATTAAGATTTGTAAGTAGTTAAGTACTCTAAGCAAAATAAGGCTACACTCGATATAAAATTAATAATCACTAAGCTTTACGAAACTCACAGTAATAATTGAATTCTTATTGTTTCAGATAAATTGTACTGTAAGAAGAAATATGTAAATTGGTAAGTAATCCTCAAATTATCAAATAAGATACTGAAACTATATTGTTCAACAACCTGTTAAGGCTTTTGCGATGCTTCGTTCTGCGTTCTACGGTCACGTCAACAATGTTATTTGAAGTACATTACAGACTTGAGGGCTTCCATGATGCCATCATGTCCATATGAATGGATTACTTTAGGTTCTGCTTGTCAGTTATTTAGTTATTCATTGCAATACTGAATGGGTTCTAAATGCAATCGCTTATAGTAGATCGTGGTAGCCCCCCTGCCCGCGGACCGCAGATCGTTGTCAGTGTGGCAAATCCATAATATTTATGATAGACCCAATACCTCATGGCTATTACGACAGCAGAATTACGACTGAACCGGCTAATACTATCTTGCAAAATAATAAATTAAAAAATATATACACATGGGTAAAAAGAGACACATTTATGTGATGCGAAAGGGAGGTAATGCTCTAATGCTCTTGCTGGCTAACGCTCAGTTGTGAACAAAACGCAACTGTCTTTGTCGCACTAATAAAATACCGGCCTAGTACGAGTTGAGATCGCATGAAAAAAAAACAGAATTATTTATTTGCAACAATACAGTATAGAAAAAAAAAATGCAAAATAAGGATATACGTCGGTGTAACATTACATTTGTTGGTTCTCCTCGAACAGAATGATGAAAAACAAAATACCTACATAAATTGAAATGGATTAAGGTCAAAGGTAATTGCCCCGAAAATGGTAGGTTAACATCAAAGTATAGTTACTTATGATGAAAGTTAATTTGGGACTGGTTAATTGGCATAAAAATGGCAACACTGAGGTGAGCTCGAGACACTTTTACAAAAGAGCATCTTAAGATGACAGGGCACATTTTAACAACATGACTTCCTCAGTCTGCGTAAATACGAGACTATAATAACAAAACTCAATGGCATCCACTCTTTCAATATGTAGGTATTTTCCCAATTTATCGACTTATTTCTTAAGCTATGAGACTCGTGAAAAATAAGCAAGCTTTAAATAGCTTCCTTCTGTCATATTCGTTTTCTTTCATGTTATCGCAGTAAGAGAGCATTTTTAGCTCTTGAGCGTCATATTATATAATTATGTTTTATTTTTATGTACCTATCTGCGTAGTGAACTTCCTAGTTAGCTAGTACAAGTTTTGTGGTTTAAATCGAATTATTTTATGAAATATTACATTTGTGTTTTTTTTGTCTCAAAATTATAAGTATGTATAATAAATAATAAATATTATGTCATATACGGGAATCGAACCCACGACACCCACGTATGTCAATTTTCACGGCTGATGCCTGAACCAATCGGTCACCGAATTGGTGAACGAGGACTTTTTTTCTGTGATACTCGTATAATTGGCTATGTAAAGTTTTCCGAAGGTATAAATATTATTTTCATCACACTTGCTGTCTAAGCGCGCCATTGCTTGCGCGCGTAGCGGGAGTAATAGAAAAGTGAAATTCCCTAGGGAGTAATAGAAATGTCAGTACGTCATTTAATAATACTGGGTGTTTTTTTTTCGACCGTTCAAATTCTACGTAGTGAATGTGTAGGTCATACTGACCAACTTTTACTATGGGGACAAAGTCGAAATCGCGAAAAAAAAATCAGCTGTTTCATACATTTCGGCCGGCGTAATGCCGCCAATTTGTATGAAACAGCTGATTTTTTTTTCGCGATTTCGACTTTGTCCCCATAGTAAAAGTTGGTGAGTATGACCTACACATTCACTACGTAGAATTTGAACGGTCGAAAAAAAACACCCTTTGTCTTAAAACTTATTTTTTTGTCGGCAAGTGTGATGAAAAACATTGTATGCATCACGGTCGGTAAGCGGAATACTAACTCGAGTCATAAAAGCCCTCCGCCTGACGGCGTCGGGCTTCTAACACTCTCGTTAGTAATTCCGTACTTACCTCCCTTGATGCACAATGTACTAATTTTTCCCTGATAGTCGTCGTCTTAAGGTCCGTATGAATATAATATAAATTAATGAATGACACGAGTGACATTGACGTTTACAGATTTTTTTTCTATTTCATTGTACCTGTTGCGGACGAAAGCATTAGGCTCTGTTCATCGATAAAACTGCACAAATGTCATCTCACTCACTTAAAAAAATATTGTTAACATATTATAAGACGTACAAATTAAAGAGCTGCATTTTCTTGAACCTTAAGACGACGGCTATCAGGGAAAAATATACAACTTAGTACTCTACCTTTGCGAACTAATTATGAGATTTTCCATAATACAGGTCCTCAAAGCCTCACACAAGTGCTCTTCATAAGCCCGGGTCAAGTCTATGTAACAATAAAGTAGAACCAGGTAACAACCCTTGAAATCCCGCGAACATCACGACCTTACTTTACGGGGATTTTCATTATTTAATTTTCGTTACAGGCCTAAATTACTTTCGTGAGTAGTTGCCTAATACCACACTTACCTACATTTATAAATTTTACACTGAATTCCGCGATGCTTTACCTATCTATGTATTTGTCACTAGAAAACAAAAACACTGCAAACAAACTTAAAAACTTGCATTTATTTCATGATCAGTTTTAGAACACAATTTTGGTTAGGTATATCACCAATTTAAAACTTTAAACCTTGAGTTAACATACATTTTTAGTTAAAATTATTGATATTTATTAACGTAAAAATATATCTGCGAACGTGTTTCACGATTCGTTTCAAAGACGTCAGCTGCTATGGAAAATTAGCCATATTTATTATTTTTTGTTTTCTACTTACATACGGTATACAGTGTTATTACTTAATAAAAAATATGATTCGATGTATACAATTTAATTATTTTCAGAAAAAAGTCCGGATTCCAAAAAGTATTAAAGAAGTTCTAATAGCGTTCAAATAGGTTTAAAAGCGATATAATTAATAGTTTGCCTAAGGTTTTTCTCACTTGAAACGCAAATGATATTAACTCAAAAAAGAGATACAAATATGGTTTTTTGTTAATGCCAAAATTTTGCTTACCAGTTTATTTTTAATATAACGAACCAGCTTAACAAACTGCGGGCAGTCGCAGGACCAGAGTCTTTATCTTTAGCAGTTATTTTTTTCTGTGCTTACGCATTATCCGCAATTAACAATATATACTAGTTGCAGAACATTCACAAAAGTGCGGGAATGGAATATACTCAAAAATTTCCGAGAATTTTCATGAGAATTTAAGAATAAATTCTCATTGAGAATGTTTCCATGAGAACTTATAAAAATGTGTTATAAATAATTATTTTAAATCGTAAATAAGTAAACAAGGCAGTAAATATAACTCATAATGCATGTATCTAGTACGGTCTTGGCTTGATTAGATTGTTTGTTAAATTGAGATTCCCGAGAACATTATCTATGCAAGTTTCGCAACGTATGAAACTTCTTCTCGGTACAATTTGAAAAACAAATGAAAAAAAGTAACACCATTATCACATTGTTTAATTATAAACAAATTGATGTTTTCTAATGATTACATTGCGTTAGTACGGAAAAAAAAAATATTCGAACTATATCCGAAAGACGCTTTGATTGCAATTAATTCTAAATAATATACATATATTATATGTCAATGCCAAACAAATATGTTTTAAATACAGTGTCGATACAGCGTTATTTTGGTCACGGCCGTGGCATCAAAAGCAATCAATTTTAACCACAATAACATTATATTAATTAGATTCTATGGCGGATGCTGTCTGCGCCAACATAATTATAAGGGTTGCTTCAAAGTAGGTCAATAATAGAGCACTTTCGGGTCAAGTACATGTTTATACTTAGACTAAAGAATATCAGGGCGGGAAGTGTGTCAGGAACTGAGGCTTCACAGCAATTTATATAAAGCCTTAGCGTAATGTATACGAATACATAGATGCATCTAGGTATGCTTTAAAACTTCATGCACGCTGTAACAGGGACCGAAACCGTTATTTTCTGCGTACAAAAGAACGGTTCTTTTTTCGTTCTTCGGTATAAGAATTCTAAGTTGATGGAGTAATTTCAAAATATAATATTGTAAATTACATACAATATTGAGTAGGCAATACCTATATAAAGATTTAAACAGTATTTTATGCAACCCTTGTTTAAGAGAGGTCAAAAAAGGTGAGTGGTGTGCGTAACAATTTTAGGCGAAGCCGAAAATTGTTATAAAAGACGCCACGAGCATTTTTTGACTCAGTTAAACAATGTTGCATACAATACTTTTTCTAGGAACACACGCTTATTTTCAAATAAAATTTGAGAAATATTCTTAGTCAAACATAATTTTATTAATCATCAAGGTCGGGCGGGAGACGTCAAAATTAAAAAAGAAAGCTCCTCTATGGTTTACTGTTCATCAGAAATGACATTTAAAATTAGGTTGGCAGCCATGTATTTCATTAAGTCTTGTATACAAAACACAAAAACACAAACTGCGTGTAAACCCGAATGCGTTTATAGGGAATAGACAATATAGACTTATCTTGACAACTATAAGGTAGGGGCTTAAAGGTGTGTTCACGACTCTGTAAACGACAAATAAAAGTACGGGAGTAGAAAAAACATTTTAAAATATTGGGCTAGTTCGAGGTTTGTCTAAAATACCGATTCCGGTCCCTGGGTGCTTAGTCAAGTTGCCAATCGCTAACGCTTAGTGGCGTATCGTAGTTTTCCCTCTCTGTCACTCTTTCATATTAGTGCGACAAAGACAGTTAGCTACCTTTCGTTTACGATTGACGATTAAGCGTTAGCAACTTAGCTAAGCTCCCTGGGCTGTAACTCTAAAATGGATAGAGTATTTGCATTGTATTATAATGAATGGTTAATAAACTTTATACCATTGACCTTATACCAGCTGACTTTCAATAGCATTTGACGTGTTTTAACGTGAAACATGCTCGCAAATATATTTTTAAGTGAATACTAATAAATATCAATAATTTAAACTGAAAATATATGTGACCTCAAAGTTTAAGGTTTTTAGTTGGTAATAAAGCCAAGATTGTATTCAAAAAGTGCGTGATTATGGAATAATGAAAGCGATAATGTTTTTTTAAAATTTATTCAATTTATTTCAAAAACAAGGCTACAAGGAGCAGTGAAACAGTAGGTACACCTTAAACACTAAAGAAATAAAATAATCCATATTTCATTCTAAACCTAAACCTACACACACTAAAATACATAAAAATTAGATGCACACAACTATAACATAATAATTCCTAACCGCGTTACTCGACCCACGATCTTTTCGATAAAAAGGCGCCCATCACACTAGTGATTAGGTTAGTTTTTTTTTCTACTGACGAATTGTATATGTATGCACATATGCAACATGTTTCAGTGTACACATACATACCTAATACCTAGCCATTATCAAGCTGACAATGTCTTTGTGTGATTACCGGTGATCAGATGAACGGCAGCGTTGGATTACGGTACAAAGTTTATATGTATTTCCATGATTACCTATTTGTTAATTGGATTTAAAAATAACTGGTAATTCATTATTCATTGTTTACAGTAAGAAGGCTAATCTGTAAATTTATTAGTGAACTTTTATTATTAAGAGCAATATCCCAATCGCGAAAAAAGTCTGTTATACTTGCCGAATATTTTGCTTGTAAAAATTCCGGAGTCAGTTAATTATTTCTCTTGAATTCCCAGAATTTTTAACAATTAATTAAAATCAGCAGCGGAATTAAACGGGAACTATGAATTGATGTAGGATTTATTTTCATGGCGTACCTATACATGTTTTCATTTTGAATTGTTCCCAATTAAAATAGTGGCATATACTCACGTGCAAGCCGCTAAGTATTGTTTGTCGCTTTCCCTCATACAGAATATTGATAAGACCGAAAAGGACAAACAATACTTAGCGGTTTGCTAAACTTAGCATAAACTTGTTAGGGGACGTTTATGGACAAGGGAGTGAGTCTATAGATGCAGTTTTCTGCATGTTTACACGTATTTTCTCTTCGGTCGTATTCGCCTATTAAGCTTTCTCCGCTTTTGGAAAGAAAATGCAGATCTTATGCAGATTTTATGGACAAAGCGATTAATTTCTCATTATGCTAAGAATTTTGTGCATTATTTATTTTCATATTGTCGGAGCTAAGAGATCCTGTTTCTTATATGCAATAGTTTTAGTGAAATTATAACCATTACCAGACATAGAAGTCACGGTGGCACGAACACAATTTAGACCACTCGATATTATTTATTTTTATCGATAAGTTATTTTATCTTTTGACATAACTAAGTCATCATACTTCATACTTTGTGATAAAATTATCTAAAGTAGACTTAGTTGTGAGGCAGTCGAGGATTAAGTTTACTTTGGATGGACGTCGATTGAATATGGAAACATAGTTAGTGGCTAAACTTTCTATTTGAATTTTATAATTCGGCTGACAAGTAATTAGTATATTTTGATTATTTTCTATTATTATATTATTACCTATCCACTGAACTTACCAGCTAATATTAACTGTCATTTCGAAATGAGTATTCACTTATCGATGAATTCAATATCGGATGTAAGTTCCTAGTTAATTGACGTTATTGCCACCGCCCGTGACTTTTATGTTTGACCATAACTAGACCCCGCTATCGAAGGTGCAAAATGGTAGGTGTCAAGTTCTTAAGGGTAAACAAATAAATAATGTCGATATCGATACTCGATTTTACTGTAGGTACAAATATTTTTTTATGCACGAATATCATTTATTTGTATACAATTTAACTTTGATTTGGGATTTATTGGTAATCATTGACGTTAATTACTATGAGATTATCGATAGACGTCGCAAAATGGACAACGTATGTTCTACTAATATTGATTATTTAATAACTTAAGGATATTCCAATACTTGTAATCCTGTTTTGTTTATCTTGCAACTCAATATTAAATTAAAACCTCTTAGTAAAAAACAAATGAAGACCAATGAAACAGTAATCGAGATCTGTTAAATTTTTTCGTCAGTTGTAACATACCATGGCCCAAGCGATAAGTAATAAATGTATGAGAATGACAGAATCAAAAGAAAAGTCACGTACCTAACCATTTCCATACATTATTATGACCACGTGACCTATCGCTTATCGTATACGATTACAAAATGCCATCTTGGCTAGGCAAGTTGGTAATTTAATTCGGAAAGTTCTTTCGGAATAACCTTGACGGTTCAAAAGACCTCGACAAATGAAAGTCGATACTTACTGAAATAATGAAATGAAGCCGTGTACACAACTCGAGTTTTGCTCAATATTATACCAAGTTTTCCTCTCTATTACGTGTATTAGATATATGGACTATATGGAGTACTTATCTTAACCGCGATATGGCTTAACTTTTCGAGGAGCGAAATATCTGAGACGCTTTTGATGTTCTCGAATTAAAGATGGGACGAACCTACAAGTTGTAGTTCTTTTTTATTAAATATCGATATTTTGTAGAAACAGTCCCCTGTACATTGCATGTAGAACTGATGGCGGTTGGGGCGGTATGGTTCTCGAGTGGCGGCCACGTACCGGAAGGCGCAGCATAGTTAGGTCCCCACTCCTAAAGGAGAATGGTCAAATATGTATGAACCCTGGCCTAAAAACTAATAACAACGAACAATATATTTTGTAAATCTAATTTTATACTGTACAATCTTCGTTACGGCAGCTGTGAAAAAAAAAAACCGGCCAAGAGCATGTCGGGCCATGCTCAGTGTAGGGTTCCGTAGTTATTCAGGCTTCGGCTTTGCTGATTATATTCGAAATAATTTTATTTTAAAGCACTCTATAAGCACAATTCATGATTTTTTTCATATTTTTTGAACCTAAGAATCAAAAGTTAGAGGAAACAATTTTTTTTCTTCTGGAGCGATTATCTCCGAAAATATTGACTTTAGTAAAAAAATATTTTAAGATCCTTATTCTTTTTAAGAGATCTTTTCAATGATACCCCACACTATAGGATTACATCAAATAAAAAAAATCATACTCACTTCACGAGGGAGGTACCCGAAAAAAAAATTTTTTGTAGTTGTTATTGTACCACTTTGTTGACATGATTACCTAATATGTATACCTGTACCAAATTGCAGATTTCTAGTATTAAAGGCCCCTGACCTATGCTGCGGACAGACGGACAGACGGACGTGGCGAAACTATAAGGATTCCGTTTTTGCCACTGCCATAAAAATAGTGGTGATCCGTTCTTTGACGTTTTAACGAATTCTGATTAGAAAAAAAAAGTAAAAATGATTGGCCTGGCCGCCTA
The DNA here is from genome assembly GCA_025490895.1 of Thaumatotibia leucotreta. NCBI lineage: Eukaryota > Metazoa > Arthropoda > Insecta > Lepidoptera > Tortricidae > Thaumatotibia > Thaumatotibia leucotreta. The sequence continues at coordinate 34,212 of JALPQI010014056.1, forward strand.
AATAGGCTAACTGCCAATATGTTTATATTAAAGTATTCTTACGCGAAAATTATTTCTTATCAGAATAGGTACGTACTGAATATGACCTTCTATTAATGTTACACCCTGTATATTATTTTTGCAAGAAGCTCTGTTTTGAGTACTACTTAAACATAACGTTTTACAACAATTTAGACTTATTTTAAATACTGCGCTTGTAGAATAGGCAAGACTTTATTTAGTAACTCGACTCCCACCTCCCAATCGACTCGAGTACCTATTTAATAAACTTTAGCTTATTTTGTAAATAAACCGACGCTCTAACCTAGCAGTGATTGGGCGAGACGTTTCGGGTGTAGGGTAAGCGAGCCTATTTCTGACTCGCCCGTATTATTGACGGTTGATTAACTTCCTTACCGACTTTCAAGTTGCCCCGAATTTTGCCGATGACGTATTCGATAAAGGCTGCTCTCAGTACCGTGAAATAGGATGCTTGACACGATTGTATTGTTTTATACACATATGCACGTGTTTGTGAGTAGGTAGTCGTTTTATAATACGATACGAAACCGGTACATGTCACACCATACTTACGCCTGTTTCACCACCTCGGAATAAAATATAACAGATGAATAAAATATAGCTGTTCTTTTCTTTTATTTGTTTGGTGAAAAGGATAGTGATTATATTGATTTAAACTTTCACTTAATATCATTCATATTTTCACGAAAAGCGGTTCTTTACGTGATTTATCGACCGTGTGCGAAGGCCGAAGGCCGAGCTCCGCGTAGGGCCGAAGGCCCGAAGCGTCCAACACAGGCGCGGCAGCTTGCGAGGCCGAAGGCCGAGCTGCCAGAGTCCATCGCTCCCATGCTACTCAATGAAAATGTGATATGATTTGTGCGGGTGTCGTAAAAGTCGACTAAGGGTTTGAAGTGTCACGAACCAATTTTGATTAAAAAAATATGATGGGCAGCAGCGTCATCATAGTGGACACATTACTGCGATCGCCAATCTGCTTGCCCAGCGTAGCGATTATGGGCATTTACCGCGTTAATGCGTCTATACGCATAGTTAATAGGAGAGGCCTATGTCCAGCAGTGGACTATCATAGGCATGACGATGATGACGAGATTTATTACGAGAACAATATACACGGTTGCAAAAAAATAAATGTAATCCTGTTGTCAGGGAGGTTCTGGAGGTAGAATTAAGGGACAAGGAGGTTTATGGAAGTTTAAAAATTTTCGAAAATATGTACCTAAGTTCTAGGTACTAGTTATAACTACTTAGAAGGACTACTTCTGAAACTTGCACTTATTTCAAAACAAAACACTCGGATGTATTTGGTGCGGTAGACATGCTGTTTTGCTTATTGGTAATCTTATTCGCTTTAGCTACGTAAGTAAAATAAGTATAGTCGTGCCCTTCTATAAGGACCTTTTTCGTCGGCTACACACTATATTTACTGAAAAGTAAACTTAAAGTAACTTACCCGTATTATGACTCTATTCATTCAAAAATAGACTCTAAGACACTGCAGGCTATAGTACGTTTAGTATACGCAGGGTTCTCAAGAACCACGGCAGCTGCTATCCAGTTAAAACTTTTACAAAACATATACTTTTGTTGTCGCTATAACAGTAAACACTAAAAACGACACTTTTTGCCATTTTCGTTTTTTATCTTGTCAATGTAATGAAACCCTTTGTGCGCGAGTTCGACTCGCACTTGGTTGTTTTTTTTTTTAATTAATAGTCGTATAGAACTAATTTGTTTTACGAGAAACAGTTAAAAACGGTTGTTGGTTGAGTAGCAGCTAAATATTTGCTAAGACACTCAGCTCGCCACATTTCCGCGAAGCTCGCTAAACTCCATTTGCTTTTATTATGTAATCCTTATATCTAAAAAGATCACGATTGCGTCAGGGAGGCTTGAGTGAAATGTGTTAATATTTTTCTCTGAATTTATGTAAGACATTTGTCTTTTCCCTTTTAACTTTCCCAGGGCAAGCCCCCGGAAACGGTCTGCGAATCAGCATTTCCCTTCCTTTACATACGATTTTATCTTATCATAAATCAATATGGTTTATATCGAAAGGGAAAAACATCGTCGTTGATGTCATTACATTATTCTCAGTTCTAAAATATAACTGAGTCGCGTTTTATAAAGTTACACTTTACAATTTCGCTGTTTGCCTCTCTAACGCACGCACAATATAGAGAAGCGAACAGTAAAATTGTAAATAGTAACTTTATAAAATGCGACCATGGTGTTAGTGGATTCGCCTAGGAACTTCAATGTAATAAGTTCATGTCTTTGTTCTCAAACTGTTCAAGTTTTTGTTTCATCCGATCTATGAACAAGATTTTGGCTAGGTAGGTACCTAGTATGAAATTAGAGTCTTTGTTTAAAATAATGGCGTTATAATTATATACTTTAACAATGCTGAATATGTCAGAGTCTTACAAAACTAATACAAGTATGAGATTAATAATTGGAAAAGCAATCCAACACTCACCAATAAAGTGACTATTTTTTAGGTTATATTTTTACTGTTTTGTTATTATCCATAGATATTAGTGTCTGTAAGTCTTGAGAGCAAAAACAATAATATTTGACATCTTTAAAAGGAAATCTTTGGTACCTATCGTGTGAAATGGCAAAATTGTGCATAATCCAATTACGCGACTAATTTAGGCGAGACAGAAAATTAATTCATTTAAACGGCGGTTCTTTCTGGACTCCAGAATTGACTCGTTACATCTCGTTGGAGCAACAATGGCGGGAAACTTTATTAAATCAACGCCTTTCAAAGAACCATTTTGACTCAAGTGTTTTGGTTACTTAAACGTAATTAGTTACTTTAACTTTTGATCTCATTATTATTTATGATTGGAACGTTTGTTATGCGGGAAGTCTTCAAAAGTTCGTAAACTAATTGTAGTATTACAAGTACGTAATCAGTTCGACAACCTGTACAATCTGTATTATATTAAATATTTTGTGTTTGACTGTAACGACGATATTATTATTATCATACAGTAAAATCTAATCGTCCTACATTTTAATTCAGATGATGAAAATACGTCAAAGAGAAAATAATTTTGGCATGTCTGCTGGAAAAACAATTTCAAGGAAACCAAGGAAGTGTAATTTGATAAGCGGATTTAGCTAAAATCGCTAGTGACTTTCAAAGGTCAAGAAAAGCAATAAGGATGAATCTGCCATCCACGCGAAACAAAATTATGACATATTTAATAGAAATTCGTAGTCTCTTTTGCAGAAATGACGGGATTCGGGGTAATCTGTTATATACCTACCAATGTATAGCCACATCTGAATTTAATATATCATTGTGTAGTACATATGATGTACCGATAAATACTTATGTCATAGAGAATGATCTAAATAAACTGAAATATGTTAAAATAATCACTCTACTTATTAACACGGCAAAAAATCAATCCCAGCAATACCCTACGTTAAGCGAGTACACAGTTTTCAGTTTAAATAATAAATAAATATCTAGACTACCCGACACTAATCGATCTAGTCCCACGGTAAGCTCAATTAAGGCTTGTAGTGTGAGTACTAAGCGATGATATACACTTAAAAACATAGACAGCCACGACCAAGGAAGAAACATTTGTGATAAATAATTACACAAAGAATGCCCTCGCCGAGATTCGAACCCGGAACCTCCACCTTCGTAGGTAGGTTCACTACCATATAGGCTACGGAGGCTGACGTTT
>JALPQI010014057.1:0-29582 GCA_025490895.1 Thaumatotibia leucotreta
AGTAGCCCAGTGCAGTGCTGCTCCTGAATTTTATTTGTTACAAAAATATATCTACCGAAATAGCTGATGCTTTTTGTAGAAGATCAGAAGATCACATACGATATTTACACCCTGATTGCATTTAGAAAAAAATAGTTGCTCTTTGCGTCATTAGTCATTACCCATAAACTACTTTCATACTAAATCTTTCTCGATTCCCGTTTTACTTACATGACTACAAGTACTACAACCGTACAACCACGTGTCTTCGTAATTGTGCATATAAGTACTCGACATAGGTAAGATATACGTACGCTCATATTGCAAGGGGAGGAATTTCAATAAAGTCGAGATGATTTTAGTCATTTGTCTAAATGCTGCGGTAAAGGAGATATATGTTACTAAACCCGATTACCTTCTTGGGCTTCCCTTGTGTTCAAAGCGTTTACTGGAGCGGAATGCTTCAGGAGCAAGTATTCATGTTTAATTTCGCCCCGCAAGAGGACCCGTAAAACCTTTTATCTGGACCCGAATTCCTTGAGAAGAATTATTTCTCCTCGTATGCTTCTGGGTTATAAAAATGAGTTTCGCAGACATTGTTCTTAAAGCTAATAAGAATTTAATCTCGAAACCATGCTCTTTTAAGTATTCATACAGTACCCACTTATGATGGAGTTTGAGTTGAACTTAATCTCTTTGTATGCTGTCTGTTACTTAGGTACAGATTAGGATACTCAGGTCAATAAACACAATAAAGAATACTGGGATTTGAAACTTTCAAATGAGTAGATAGTTAAAATTAGATACAGTTATGGTAGAAAGTTTAAAACGGATGTTGAGCTCAAGAACGTGCGCTGGGTAAGGAAATTAATTGGCAGGGAATATTGGGTGTGCATTTTTATATAAACGTAAATACAATCAATTTGTTGCATTGTATATGCATTAATATGCAAGTGCATTCTCAATGCCTCAAGACTAAGAATGGCCTATTCTTTAGGGCGTATGTATGATAATGTGATGATATAATGATAATGTAACCTACCTACATGTAAACTAGTATTAAATAGGTGCTATTATTAAGAACTACCTACTTACTAGGTACGACTAGTTCTGAAACTTGAACCTGATTTCCAAAAAAATCTCCTAAGGCGTTTATTCTGCGTCCCAAAAGCTCACTGGCAACGGGAATACACTTAGCTTTTGGCCACCCTGTAACCTGTATAGCATCTAATGCGATAAAATAGGTATTACAGTTTTCAATCTAAATATCAGAATATTAAGTACAATTTTACGTAGTTTGATGGGTCCGTATGAATCTATGAGTCCGGCCCCGATCGCTCGATGGGTGGACGATATTCGAATGAGTACGGGCCACTTTTGGGCGAGGTTAGCTCAGGACCGGAACCAGTGGCATACCTACAGGAAGAGAGGCCTATTCTCAGTAGTGAGCGATAATCGGCGGAAAACAATGATGATGATGAATCTTTTAACTATTTTTTGTCATTACTTCTGTGGTTCAATAAAAATAATTATAAACAAATCATATATACATATATTACATTCTTACAAGTCGCGAATTATTTACAAGTGCAGTCAGGGTAGATTCAAGAGTACTGGGCGGGGATGTCGTCCTTGGACCAGTCGATGTCGACAGCCTTCCCGGTGCGCGCGCTCTTCTCGGCCGCCGTGGCGATCTTGCTGACCGCCAGGGTCTGCCAGCTCGTCACTTCTAGTGGGACTTTGTCTGTAATTAAAAGGTACAGGGTTACAGGGAGTAATGAACAGACTCACTTTATGGCACCCAAAGTAGCTTAATATGATATAATGAGCTGTTACGAGACTTCTAGACCGCTACAAAGAATGTGAAGCTGACTGTTTACCTGCTACTGCGAAAATGAATAAACAAAAAATGTATGAATTCTCACAAGTTTTGTTTTGTGCAGCTAACTATCCGAATTTGTTTCAATGTCCCCGGACATAACTATCATCTTTTGTCTTTTTGATATCAATACATAGTGACAGCAGAGTGTCAATTATTGGGCATTATCAAGTCGAGAATTGAGACGTTTATCTTATTGGCTGCACCAATTTTCATTACGGAATCATCATATCCTCCCAATCTTCAGACAATCGATAAAAGACATTTAAAAATGTATCCGAGTAGATTCCGCATATATATTTAATAATGAATAGGTTAATCGTATAGTTATCAAATCATCATAACTAATGTAAGTCATGATTCAAAATTGCAACGTCATAGCTTAAAATGCCAAATAAATATAATGACGAACTGGGAGCCATGTATCACTGAGTTTGCCTAGAGATTAAGAAACAACTAACCCATAACCCAGAAGAAATATTTTCTGCGTAGAGTATATGCCCTTACTCACAAACGCCCATCAAACAGCCGTCAGCAAATTGTTGCGTTTCTTCTCTATTAATGTAACGTTTTTTAGACAGGGACGAAACACAAATGATCTAATGCATTTCAAGTTTCTATGGAGGAGGTGGAAACGTAAAATTACAGCAATAAGTCTCACATTGAACAACATCAAGGAAATGCTCCAGCTCCTTCTGGTAGGCGCGCTTGTAGCGTGAGGGGAAGGAATAGAAGATGGGGCTCTGCTTGATGCCCTCGTGGCCGATGTACGCCTCCGTGGAGGCCCTGGGCTTCTCGTTCTCCACCTTGATCATGCCTGGTAAACAAAGGTTTCATAAATGGAAATGTTGGTACTTATAGTCCATAAACAATGGTCATCCACTGATGAATTGATGGTTAATATCAGCTGCCAGGTTACTTGGCAGCTACATAATCACTAATAATGTGTTCAGTTGTCTGAGCAAGCAATAATAACTGAGTCAACTAGATTTTTAAACCTACCAGGCTATCATTGTTACCTACTCTAAATATGTAGAAAGTAGTATAATTTTAAAGGATTGATTTTATACTAAGTACAGTAAGTCTAAACTAACTGCCCCAATGGGAGACAAAGAACCAATAGACAAATAATAAAAGTCTCCTTACTTACCAAGCCGATAAGTATCGTTTGTTCCGTTTGGTTTTAATAGACATATTGATAAAACCGAAAGGGACAAACAACACTTTAGGAGACGTTGATGAATAGAATGGTTATGCATTCCGCGAGAAAGTCTACTTTGTCGGGAATGTGATGGACTATTGACAGCTAACTTCGAAATACATGGAAAGTACGAGAATTCTCTATCAATACAAAAACCATGTTATAAAAATTTACAACAAAAATTGTATTACTAACTTTCTTAGAATTATGCGAAGAACGGCATCATATACCCGTCATTCTTGAGGAATGCACCGGTAACTTTACAATGTATAATTACCCTTGTTTCCGAAAGCCTCCAGCCTCTGGTCGTATCCGTACGCAGAGAAGCGGCTGTTGTCGCCGATGGCCACAGCGCCAGAGGGGAAGGACAGCAGGAAGGCCACGTTGTCGAAGTCGTCGATGGCCTTGATCTCGGGGATGAGCGCGGTGGCGTGCGCCTGCACGCGGATCGGTAGCTCGCCGAGCACCCAGCACGCCATGTCGAAGTCGTGGACCAGGCAGTCGTGGAAGATACCACCTGATGGGTTATAAAGGATCAAAGATAAAAATATGGTCCAGAACTTCTACTAATGAATGCTATGGGAAGTTTAATAGGTCTTATCGGGTCCAACGTCGCTTAAGCGCCGCCGTCATCAACCATTTGTATCATTCGTTCCATAAGATCGGGTGGTTGACTAAATTTATCCGTTTGTTCGTGCTCGCGAACAAGCCCATTGGCATCAAAATATCGGCCGATTCAATCGCGTTCTACACTGCGTTTTTATATCAACCCAATCAAGGACACGATGGTTGGCGGTTGGGCCCGATCATGTATGAAGATGGCCAAGGGAGGTACCGCAGCGGTGAGTGAGAGCTGACTGTTCGAAACTGCAGCAGCCGTATAGGGTGGGCAAAAAATAAATGCATTCCCGTTAACTTTTGGGAATCAGAATATGCCCCCTGGAGGCTTTTTGGAAGTTTCAGAAGGGTCAATATTTTTTGCTATTTATGTACTAAATATAAACGTTACATAATTTATAGGAATGACTGATTGGTTACTTGTTTCAACTGAAAGATTACATGATCATTATTATTTTAGCTGACCTTCTAAGAGAAATTGCCTGTACATAGTTCAGACTTAATGTGTAATACCAGTTTAGTCACGATATATTTATTTTATTACACAGATATGATACCCCCCTGATATCACAAAGTGAATTTGGACTTAATTGATAAGTTGAGCCTGGTATCAATGGAGTAATAAATGCACAATAAAACAAGAATGACAAGACAGATTAATCTTGTCTTGTGATAACTATCATTATGATGTAATTTATATAGGTAGGATAAATAATGGAAAATCACCTGAAGTTTTGAGGTAGTCAATGGAGGGGAGAGGCGAGTCTCTAGCGGTGACTCTGAGGATCTGAATATGGCCAACTTCTCCATTCCTAACTCTATCCTTCAGGCCTCTGTAGGACTCATCGAAGCGACGGTTGAAAGCGGCGAATAGAGCCTTGCCCTTGGCTTTCGCGGCTTCGTAGCACTTCTTGGTATCTTCAATGTTCTCAGCAATAGGTTTTTCGCAGTAGACATCTTTGTCGTTAGCGATGGAGTTGACCACGATGTCGTGGTGGGTGAAGGTGGGCGACGCGATGAAGACAACGTTGACACTGTTATCAATGTTTTACGTAAATATTTAGTAAACACAGTCGTAAAGGCATAATTAATTATAAGCAACGCCTTACCGATAATGCTGCTCTGATAAAATAAACTAGGTATTTACAATAAATATTTGCAGTTATCTCTATCAGAATTAATTGCTTAACAACAATGAGTTCGTGTTAGCCCCTAAAATAGGTACCATTAATCTCCCTATTTATTGGTTTTTTTTAAGTATTTCCTTACCGTACATCATAATATGTGTTAGTTTTTAGGAAAACGTCCCACTTTGTCGCTTACCATTAAGACGAGATTTCCTTGTAACTTCATATGAATAAAAACTGACAAAGCCGCTTTATGGTAAAGGCAAAGTGGGACGTTTCACTAAACACACTCTCATATTTTATGTTAGAACAGTAAAAAAAAAAACAAAATAATTTTACTCCATTATAAGAATATTTTGGAGTTGGGCATAATTGAAATCTTTTGAACTACAGTTAGGAGCTTTTGCAGTGTTTGTTTAGATGTTAGAGTGGTTGTTTACATTAGAATGTATCGGATTCTATGAAAGTTTTTTTTAATTATGTCGGTATTTAATTATTCTTTACACGTACCTATGTACATATAAGGAATGAACTGTGTTAAATATGTACAAGTATACAGTATTTATAGCTTAAGATATTTTTAATTTAACAAAATAAAGCAATAGGAAAGTTTTTTTACGCTTTGGCGTTGTTAACCCTTATCTTGGCAGTGGAATAAACCAAGTATTTTTCAATCTACCTTTTTATCTTTTTACTCTACACACGATTGTTTTTATATTCGCCAAATCAATCAAAACCTTATCATTTTAGATGGAAATGAATTCAAAGAACGTGTACCATAACATAAGAGGTATCTGTCAGAGTTTACTTACGCCTTATCCTTGTAAACGCGGCTAGCGTCCTTGGATGTGATGAACTGAACATCATCGCTGAGACCCCAGTAGGCCCTGAGGTCCGCGAACCTGTCCTGTCTGTCGTCGACAATGTACTTGACGATGATACGAGGGTTCCTGATGATGCTAGACAAGTGGATGGAGCCAGCACGGCCGAGCCCGAAGATGGCGCCGACCACTGGGGCGACCTTCTTCTTGGCACCAGCGTCCGCTGTCACTGATTCCACATATCTGTAAGACGATAGATTAAAATAAACAAACCACTTCGACATTGGCAAATTCACCTTGCTGCTGAAACGAGCAAGAAGTGAAGCCAGAGGAAAAAAAGACGACAGATTAATGCAGCTGACTTGGTCAGGCCAGACGGATCCAAATGGACTGATAGGAAAACTATGAAAAAAATGGTGAATGAGAAAATGTGATTTTTTTCGAATGTTTACGCGACCTCATTAATCTGGCTACATTTTTGTAGAAATAACTATAAAGTTTGACATATTTTGGCTGTCACAGTAGAGACATATCTCCAACTACTACTAGAATAGCACTAAAGTATTCTGTCGCTTCAACAGAAATGTAGCCAGAAAAATGAGGCATCTGAAACGCTCGAAGAAACACCCAAATATGGTGTTTAGAATCTTAGCAGATGGAACAGGATCAATCATAGACAAAACTTGTATCGTATATCGTATCTTGTATAACGATATTGATGAGTAATGATGTTGATGACAGTAACTTTATAAGACTAATTAATTTTAATAGCTTTGTCAGAGGAGAATGATTACTACATTCTATTTATTTATACCATAGGGCTAACGCTCAATCGCGAATCGTGACCGAAAAGGTAACTGTCTTTGTCGCACTAATAAGAAAGAATGACACAGAAAGCGAACTACGATACGCTATGAACGTTAGCGATTGGCAACTTGGCTACTCACATTAAAGGGTTTTTTAACATTTTTTTTAAATTACAAGCACTCTTTTATTTTTCCAAAATATTAAGTTAGGATTACTTATATATTGATTTAAACTTTCACGATTATCACTCATATTTTACAGACAAACGGGTCTTAATCGCGTAAACTTACGTTTAATTATATCCTGACGTTTCGGGCATGACGTTACACCCGTGGTCGCAGGCAGACTGGCGAGAGAATGTATCAACACCTTCGAGCTGCGCGGGTTTTTCGAACTACCCGCACTTGATCTTGATTATTCACTTCTAGGCTAGGGTTGTCACTAGGCCTACACACAACACTCACAACATCCAATGGCTTAAAAATGGATGTTTCACCACGCTTACATTTGTAAATCACGGGATTCCACGCGGACGAGATTCCTTGCCCCTCATTTTGATTAAAATTCCGATGTTTCTTAATTTCAATAGCTTCACGTATTTTTCGGCTATGATGTATACGCTCGGTTGAGAGGACTTTCGGGTTATGGAGCTCAATCCAGTGGTTAGGTCCGGACTCCAATAAATGCTCGGCCACAGCAGACTTATTCGTTTAAAAAGGGAAAAAGGGTTGAATTTCGCTTTGACACCCAAGCGGATTCCATATGAGACCGCGATCTGTAGTGTTGAGGAGGCAATAATGCGTAACAGAGTTCCGTCTAGCGATGCCGAGGTTCTTAGACAGGATGTTGCGGTTATTTTGCGAAAGGCTACACTACCGAAGAGTAATATTACTGCAGATGAGCGATCAGCCCTGAGGAATTTGAAAGCGAATGAGAATATACTGGTTCTGAAGGCTGACAAAGGGAACGCCACTGTGGTCATGGACTCAATAGACTATGACGCTAAGATTCGGGTTTTATTGAGTGACACTAGCGTCTATAAGTCTGTCTCATATGATCCCACTGCCAGAGTTACGCGTCGGATTAGGGCTGTCATCAGAGACCATGAGGTGTTATTTCAGGAAGACGTTTTTAACCGCTTGTACAAGCCTAAAACAGTGCAACCACCGAAATTGTACGGGTTACCGAAAGTACACAAACCAAACGTGCCTTTGCGACCAATTGTAAGTCAAATCGCCTCACCTACTTATGATCTGGCAAAGCATGTTGCATCGGTGTTGCAGCCGCTTGTGGGAAACACGTCGTCTTTCGTGAAGGATTCCCGTCACTTCATAGACATTCTTAAGGACATAACGCTGGAACCAGGAGACTTAATGGTGAGTTTCGATGTTGAGTCACTTTTCACCAATGTTCCGGTTAAAGAGTGTCTAGAAGTAGTTCGAAAGAGGCTTGCTGACAATGGGATAGTGAGTTCTGTCATGGTTTTGCTCCGGAATTGTTTAGAAGGGAGCTACTTTTTATATCGAGGGGGGCATTATCTCCAGATCGACGGAGTTGCTATGGGTAGCCCTGTGGCACCGGTTTTAGCAAATATCTGGATGGAGCATTTCGAGGCCAGCATAGATCTGCAACCATGGGCAGTGAAATTATGGAAACGGTATGTCGATGATGTCTTTTGCGTTATGAGAGGTGGCAAGCATGAAGTTGAGCAATTACTCCAGTATCTCAATTCCATTCATACTAAAGTCAAATTCACGTATGAATTGGAATCGGAGCGCAGTTTGCCTTTTCTGGACGTAAAGGTGATAGGTCGAGATGATGGTTCTTTGGCGCACACTGTCTATAGGAAGCCCACACACACTGACAGGTATTTGAACGCTCTGTCTCACCACCACCCCCGCCAGCTTCAGTCTGTGGTTAATTCTCTAAAGAACAGAGCACATGACCTTTGTGACCCTGAATTTCTAGAAATTGAGTTATCGCACGTTCAGGAGGTTCTGAAGAGAAATGGCTACATAATGAACAGACGGCAACCCAGACGAACACCGAGGAAGAAACATCCAGATGTTGCAAGGCGACCAGCATTTTTGCCTTATGTCAGGGGTGTAACGGACAAAATAGGTACGCTTTTGAATAAGTATTCCATACCAACCGTTTACATGCCGTTATCAAAGGTGGCAGGTCATCTAAGGTCGCCTAAGGATGTTTTACCTTATCACACACCGGGCGTTTATAAGATCGATTGTAGCTGTGGTAGTTCCTATATTGGGGAAACCAAACGCACCATAGCGGAAAGGGTCAAGGAACATATCACGGCTGTTAAAAAGCGTCAAACGAATAAGTCTGCTGTGGCCGAGCATTTGTTGGAGTCCGGACCTAACCACTGGATTGAGCTCCATAACCCGAAAGTCCTCTCAACCGAGCGTATACATCATAGCCGAAAAATACGTGAAGCTATTGAAATTAAGAAACATCGGAATTTTAATCAAAATGAGGGGCAAGGAATCTCGTCCGCGTGGAATCCCGTGATTTACAAATGTAAGCGTGGTGAAACATCCATTTTTAAGCCATTGGATGTTGTGAGTGTTGTGTGTAGGCCTAGTGACAACCCTAGCCTAGAAGTGAATAATCAAGATCAAGTGCGGGTAGTTCGAAAAACCCGCGCAGCTCGAAGGTGTTGATACATTCTCTCGCCAGTCTGCCTGCGACCACGGGTGTAACGTCATGCCCGAAACGTCAGGATATAATTAAACGTAAGTTTACGCGATTAAGACCCGTTTGTCTGTAAAATATTAGGATTACTTAGTCAGTATGGAACTCAGTACTGAAATAGGATTACTTACTCAGTATGGAAGTAGTCCTCAGCAGGGTAAGTGCTTTTGAAGGTGTAAGGGGAAGGACCTGCGAACTTCTTCGTTGCCATTTTAAATTATCTGAAAGTAAAAGGATAATATTGCATAAGACAGGTTTATACTTTGATATGAGTCAATAGAGTTCAAAATAAAAGTGGCGAAATACTGGATGTAAATCGAATACGAATGAAGTATTGAAATTATTAAATTAATATACTACGAGGGTTAGTATTGGACATGAATGACATGATACATACTTAGATAGGTTTTAAGTACTTAAAATTACAATAAAAATGAATCCATAGAAATAATTATGAATAATAATAATATGAATGTAACCAGTGATCGGTTTTTTGGGTTCCCCTAGCGGAATTTCGCGTACAAAAAAATTACGGGTGTGACTATAAAATTTTATTTTACACTATTGTATTATACACACAAGAGCATATTTTATGAAACAGACAATATAGCAATATAGTTAAAGTTTATTTTTCAAGTTACTATAGGAGACCCGCCGGGAGAATCCAAAAAATCGATCACCGAATATAACACACTCAAGTTAAGGGCTCGCTCGTTAATACAGCTATGCTATTCTCTTATTGACACATTCGACGCTGCGTTCGTCAACGAGCTCGATGTCGAGACAGCCTTGTCTAAAATCCTAGCTGTTTGATTTGACATTAGGAATCGAGGCTGTGAGCGAGCTTGTGGGCGAGTTCGTCGCTGTTTTTCGTTAGAGAATACGAAGTTCATACATTAAACGTCAAACTTTCGACGCAATGTAGTTCCAGCTCACGCCGCATTCGTCGCCGAGCACTAGTGTCGTTTAAAGTACATTAGTGAGTACCATTTTTAGGCTCGACGCTGCCGCAGCACTGACACAGCGCTGACAACAAGGCGGTTTCCTTACTGAATAACACTGCAGGTAATTATAAAAGCTGAGTGGCTACCACGATCTGTTAAATGCGATTCAGTTTAGGTCCAGCTTGTCAGTTTTTGACAGTTTTTCTATGGAACTGACACATCGCGATTCAGATTAGGCCCTAAACTGAATCGCATTAGTAGATCGTAGTAGCCTCCTTGATTACATAACTGCTGTAACAATGTTCGATAGCTACATTGCTGCTCCGAATATAAAATGAAAATATTAGATTTACACACGCCCATTTTAGATTTACAGGCTTTGAATGCATAAGAGGGTTAAAAGTTATAACTTGGCTAGTTTCGTTTTTTTTTATATAATGAAATACTATTATTAAAATTTGTGCCCGTAGTTAGCTTTTCTACAATAGTGCCCCATTTATTAGATATATTTTAGGTTTATTAATATAGTTTTAATTTAATGTTATATATTATAATGTACGTATAGGTTTTCATGTCATTATTTCGTCTTATTACTGCAAATACCAGCTATCTGCACAAATCAGGTTTTGGCAGAATCAATATAATTATCATGATAATTAAATTCATTATCGAATAATATAATACGTGCACATAGCTGGTATTTGCAGTAGGTAATAGGACGATTTTGTCTGTTTTGTTTTTGTTTACCTACCGAATAAATTTATAAATAAAAATGCAATTAAGCTAATTTTGAGTAGTATTCAATCAAGCGGTCGATTTAAAATTTGCTAACTCGGTTTGAAAAGAGGATTTCGAGTGTTAAGAGTGTTTGAAGACCCATAAGTTAACAAACTTAACTCCTGATTCATTTTTTTTTCATAACAATAGCACGAAAAAACTTGGGATGTTCGTAATTAAATTTGTCGAAATTAAATATTCACCGCAATATAAAAATCTTTCGTGGAAAATAAATTAAATCACTCTGCACAAATTTTATGTTCAAGAACATAAAAGCTTTAGTTTGTTTGATAAAAAGTTTACCCGACATGTATGGAATTTCTGTTGTTTAAGAATATAAAGCAACATTTTTTGTCAGGAATATAATAACCAGGAAAAAAGTTTAAAGTAATTTACATTGAAATAACACGCACACAAATTAAACTAGCTTAAGTTGGTATATGCCTCAAGATTATCCATAAAAATAATACAATATTAAAATTGATCAATTTAACGCGAATCTGTAAATCAAAAAATATTCCGATTAATATTTTTTTTATTTATAAATATGCAAGTTTTTGTGGAACAAATCAAACCAAGTATTTCGATATACGTTTTTTAATTAGTCACGAGAAATTTTACCGGTATCTACTAAGACCAAGTGGCCGAGTGGTTATGGCATCAGCCGCGAAAGCTAACATTGGATTTAATCCCCTCGGACGTTGGGTGAACTAGGTATGTTTTCCTTGGTACATATGACATATGAAGGGTCCACGGAAAAAAATGTCCAGTACTTAAAATAAATCAGGGCAAATTCACACCTTACTTCTTAAATGTAAGGTGGTTTTTCCTTCTGTAATTTGAATTGACCAGACATGTTTTTTTCCGTGAACCCTTCATATCATATTTATAATAAGATAAAATAATTTAATTTAAAAAATAATGTTTTTTGTTCCATAAAATAGGATATATCCGCTTACCCGTATTCACCCGCCGAATCAAAGTGCTGCTGTGTCCGTTCCGCCGGCCTTATAAGTGTCTGGTCGGACCGATAACCACCGGAGTCATCAGCTGATATCAGAGGTCGCTATGGTACCATCGAATTATTTGTCTCTACTTGGCCATAATAAGCTTTGGTGTATGTCGGCAAATATTATTGTAAGTAATAATAATAAATATCTTGGAACATAACTTAAGGTTAGCTGGAAGAGATCCCTTACAGGGATAAGCTCGCCTTTGTACGGTTGTCTTGTGTTTTGTGTACAGATGTAGTGCAAAACCCTTTCTCTTCGGGTTTTCACGGAAACATCCGAATTCATATCGCTGTTACAATGAACTTCGGTATATACAGGGTGTAAGTCTAATACGGGCGAAGCTCTTAACGGGTGTTAGTTTACGACATAATAAGTACATTCAAATAACTTTTACTTAAAATAAGAGCAATAAAATTTTCCATACAAAATAATTCGGCGCGCAATGTAGAGCAACATACGCGAGTTAAACACTCGTTGACAACTAATTTCCAAAGCAGATGACATAACTGCCACATCAACAATAACAAATGTTCGTACCTAGATTGCTGCTCCGCAAATCTTTAAAAATTCTGTGGGGTCATAATTAAGAGTAATTTAAAAGAAACCTTGTATGTAATCCATGATTACACTTATGAATCCCATGCCTGGTTTAATTGATCGCCCGTATTAGATTTACACCCCGTATTGCACTGAAGCTAATTGAGACGGAGAGATTAATTCGGGCGTTTCCGTGAAAAGTCGAAGAGAAAGGATTTTGCACTACATCTGTACTTTTCAAGTTATTGTACAATAAAGTGTTTTACTACTAAGTACTACTTACACAAATCGACTTCGGCCCACGATAAATATAAGCTTAATTAAGGCTTGTGACGTGGGTACCAAGCGATGATATATATAATAGATAGATATTTGAATACATAATAGGTAGATAGGTACAACCAATGAATAAATATTTGTGACAAATAAATGCACAAATAATGCTTTCAACCCGGAACCTCCAGCTTCGTAGGCAGGGAGGATAAAACTACAGTCAAGTTAAAAGATAATTTATATGTAAAAGATACGACTGACAAAAGGAGATTATTAAAGGCCGACCCGCAGAGAAATATACTATTCTAGGAATATGCTATTTAGTTTCAGAAAAGTAAAGAAATAAGTACCTATACTCTGTATGGTTTGGTGTTTAAAAAAAGGTAAACAATCTTGCAGTATCTTTTTATTGAAAAATGCATATTAAAATCCAAACTAGGTACAATAATGTAAAACACTGTATTTCCTTGTATTATATTATGTTTATTTGCTAAAACCTATTTTCTACTCGTAGTTTTCAATAAAAAGATACTGCAAGATTGTTTACCTTTTTTAAACACCAAACCAAACAGAGTATAGCATGAGAGTTGGGGCATTCTTACACAAATGGACCCAGTCCCACAGTAAAACTCAAATTACCTAGCTTGTTTGTATCGGAATTACTTAGCGATGTATACAGTGTGTTACCATAATACTGGTTTTTACTGAAACCGAGGAATGCTAAGCAGATTTTCAGCCAAATCGTGATCATCATTTGATTCAAAACTAAATTTTAAAAGTAATTAACTTTAAAACAAAAGTTAATTGAGAAGCAATGTACTTCAAAGTGAATCGTGAATTTGCACAATGACCCACTGTTAGTTAGACTGGCTGGTTAGATCCCAGCCACTCGCAATGTTTGACAAACTAAGCAGTACACGCGTTACATTGAGCGTTCGGAGGAAATAAACTGAATAGTACGGTTAAGTTAATGTAAATATTGTCAAATGTTAATGCTTGAAAACGTTTGCTAGTAATACGTACTATTACCTATTTTCGTAAAAGCCCGGGTCATGGTAACACACTGTATAAACAGACAAGGAATCCACGGAGCAAACTTCGTTGACAGATAGGGAGTTCCCACATCGATAAACTCAACAATTGATACTTACTCTATACAGACTGTTTTTTTTTATATTTCCGTTAAATTTACGAGCAGTTTATTTAGGTCAAATATAATTATTTCTCTAAAAAAACTAGTGTTTTAAATCTTACTGTTACCGAGTTATTAGAAAAATAAGTTAAATTGATGAACATGTGTATTGTAATCTTTATTAGATGTTAATGTTATTTTGACATGTGCCGTCAGTCATAAATCTGCCAACATGTCGATCTGTGAACACACCAGGATGCTTTGCCAAGTTGCCAATCGCTAGCGCTTAGTAGCGTAGCGTAGTTTTCCCTCTCTGTCACTCTTTCATATTAGTGCGTCAAAGACAGTTAGCTGCCTTTCGCTTAAGATTGACGACTAAGCGCTAGCGATTGGCAACTTGTCTAAGCACCCTGGTTTTGTTTAAAAATATGTTTTGTTAAAAGTTGAAAAATTTTAGTCAAATAATGTAATTAACTTCTCTCTTTATTCAAAGTGGTTTTTCAATAGTTACGTCATAATAATCAAAATTGGTTTCAAATTTACGAGTAGAACGTCTTGTTTCAATATTTATTATCTTGAGAAAAAAATTATGAGAGTAAAATTGGAAACATCTATTTGAATAAACGAAGAAGATAATTGTGTTATTATTTTTTTTAAGCTTTTAATGAAAAATACTTTGAAATAAAACTGGAGGTAGATCTATCAAATTTCCTCCATTGTCAGTCACCCGCAGACCACGAACCCTGTAAAGTGTTCGAAACGTCGGAATGAAGTTAAAATTAGTTAATGTATATTAACTAATTTTAAGTTAATGTATATTAACTAATTTTAACTTCATTCCGACGTTTCATGTTTATCCATTTTCATAGTTTTATTTCATGTGTAATCCTCGCGGTAACCGAAGAAAATAAGAAAAATACTTTTTTTATAAACAAAACTTGGAGTCATCACTAGTATATAGAAAAAGCATCGCGATCGATATATTTGAATTTATTGATATAGGAACTCCATACCTGTCAAAAAGTTTACCCCATAGATTCTTATGGTTATGGCTTACGACTGTATCCATATTATAAATAGATCAAAATAAATACAACCATGACCGAGGAACAAGTATTTTCGTGATAAATGCACGAAATTGTTCTCGCTGGGATCTGAACCCAGACCCTCCAGCTTCCTTTGTTTTATTATTTCACGAGATGGCGAGACGAAGACTAAAAATCCCTCGAAACAGAAACAGATAGATACATTTCGCTTCAGTCCAAAATTACTGTGCAAAATACAGATTAATGTTTATGATCATACATAATACTGATCGCGATAATAAGTCACGTAACCACATGTCAGTAGATATGTATTCCGCTGTTACATAATATAATCTATTTATGTCTATATAATTTCAAGGTTGCATTTCCAGATTGTTTTTGTACTGGCGCTATCAGATGAGGCATCATCATCGTCATCAGCCTATGATAGTCCACTGCAGGACGTAGGCCTCTTCTATTAACTATGCGTATAGACGCATTAGGAGGTAAATGCCCATAATCGCCACGCTGGGCAAGCGGATTGGCGATCGCAGTAATGTGTCGACTATGATGACGCTGCTGCCCATCATCAATCTTTTATCAAATAGTGGTCAGTGACACTTCAGTCCCTTAGTCGACCTCTTACGACACCCGCAGGAGGAATTGGGGTGATGGGGTGGTGACAAATGTATTCTTACTGCCGTCACGCCGTTCTTACACGGCTGAGGCATATTATTTCAAAAATATCTAAACGTTCACTGACAATAGAGGCCTGCTCAGATGTTTGTGGGAACTCTGACCGTTCTGGGTGCTTAGACAAATTGCCAATCGCTAACGCTTTATCGTCAATCGTAAACGAAAGGCAGCTAACTGTCTTTGTCGCACTAATATGAAAGAGTGACAGAAAGGGAAATCTGCGATACGCGTTAGCGATTGGCAACTTGGCTAAGCATCCGGATACTTCAGATCAGATATATTATATGTGATGGCGACTGTACGCAGCAATAAGGTGGACAGAGGCGAAACGGATCACACATTTTTAATTTCGAAAATACTTAGTTAAATTCTTGTGTTAGAACCGAAACCAAAATTCCCCAATTACCCCAATCAAAAATGCGTTTCATATCTTACTCCGACGCACTTAAAATACTAATTAAGTACCTTAATGCAGTGCCTCTGGTGACCCAAGGGCTGGCGCTTACCTCAAGCAAAGAATCTCTTTAGCGATTCAGCGAGGTAACGCCGCCAGTGTCATGGGCACCATGCCGCAGGCTGATCTTTTGGAAGGCATTTTCTTTTTATAGGTAAATTGTTTATTTATTAATTTTAGTATAATTTTAGTAAATAATTAATTTTATCAGAATCTTTTATGTTAATCTTGTGTATAATAAAAATATATGGCTAAAGATAGTACCTTAAAAATTTTTGAATCGAAGTTTCAGAGCACTCGTGATTTTTTTGCCCTACAATCAGAATGTAAATTATTCTTTAAATCGGTCCTTTTTCAGTAACATTATGAAATGGTTTAAGTCACTAGTGAGTTTAACTGTTTAATTATATTTATTATAGTTAATTTGTCTCACAAAAGTTTAAAATCTGTATTCATGTTGAGGTGCATTCAGACCAAACGAGCATTCGCTGTTCTATCCCCCTACTCTACGAAATTGTGATACTTTGAATATTATTGTTTAATCTGCTAGCAAAAAATGCATGGATCAAATGTTTAAAAGCCAGTTTGCAGAATATCGAATCGAATCATTTTCAACCCTTCAAGTTCTTAGTAACTAAATAACTTTTATAACAAACTGTACCTTTATCTAAGTAGTTCTATGTTTATCTTATTAAACTTTTGTGGCAAAGCCGTTAATCGCAGGCTGTTTATTGAGAACAGTAATCCTGTGGATGCGTGAGCTGAGGAATTAGGAACTTGGATTGGCATCAGAAGTTTTGTGACCTTTGGGTCAAGAGTAGTAAAGAAAACTCTTTCAGCACGTTCGGCCAATTTTCTGCAATTTATTAGTATCGATACATACTACACCTACAGGATTACTAACCACACCATAGGATTCTGAAGTTCCCCTTCTTGTAAAGGAAGTCTCTGGGTATTTTCGCGAGAAGAGATACAAAAACTTATTTTTCTGAAACAGGTAAATTTTATGTTTTTCCTGCTCAGAATCACGAGCTCTTTCGATCCTACTAGAAGAAAAAAAGTGTCCCAACTTTTTGTTTCATTTACGTAACCGTTTTACAAACACTTTGTACAGCGGTTACAAAGTGGAGAGCATGTAAAGTGTATCAAAAATGTGAGACCATTTTTTTCTTGTACTTTTTTTCTCCTAGATTGAAAGAACTCGTTATTCTGAGTAGGAAAAACATTAAATTTACCTACCTTAAAAAAATTTTTTTTGGATCTCTTCTCGCGAAAATGCCCCTCTACTGTACGGAACAGGGTTATGTTTTCAAAGTGACGGGCGTTTGTCCGATCCTTGAGGATTACAAAAAAAAATTCACACTTTACAAGTAAGGGAAGTCCAGATTTTCAAGTACCTACCCGAAAAACTGTTTTCTTTATTTTATTCTAGCACTTTATCGTCGGGATTAATATGTGTACCTGCAGTGTTATTCACTAAGGAAACCGCCTTGCTGTCAGCGCTGTGTCAGTGCTGCGGCAGCGTCGAGCCTAAAAATGGTATTCACTAATGTACTTTAAACGACACTAGTGCTCGGCGACGAATGCGGCGTGAGCTGGAACTACATTGCGTCGAAAGTTTGACGTTTAATGTATGAACTTCGTATTCTCTAACGAAAAACAGCGACGAACTCGCCCACAACCTCGCTCACAGCCTCGATTCCTAATGTCAAATCAAACAGCTAGGATTTTAGACAAGGCTGTCTCGACATCGAGGTCGTTGACGAACGCAGCGTCGAATGTGTCAATAAGAGAATAGCATAGCTGTACCAATTTGCAGATTTCGAGTACTAACAGCCACTGAGCTATGCTGCGGACATACAGACGGACACAAGGACATGGCGAAACTATAAGGGTTCTTTGTTTACTACGTGACTATAAAAAGGTAAGTACAGTCAAGTGCAAGTGCGTTAGCTGTCAAGTGTCGGTGTGTGGAACAGATAAAATATTATACGGCTATGGTGGGTTGAAGACGTTCAGTCGTACAAGTTAATGTTTTTTTTTTATCTTTTTTTATTAATAGGGTTAAAAGGGTTGCTAACTTGCCAGTAGTTTTAATTTATGTTACCAACCTCACTAATGGCTCCAATGGAAGACCAGCGCTGGGCTGTGCTTCAGCCCAGCAATAAGCTGAATTGGAGGCCATTTTGTAGCACTTAGTCGTTTACTTACATATATGTTTATTTTGTTTTGTCTATGTTGTGTCATAAATAAATGTTTTTACTTTCTTTCTTTCTTATCGAAAGAATCCGCTCATAAATATGTTACGACGTTCTTATTACATACAGAATTAGAGTGCACTGGGAGGGGGCATATTATTGAACATTTTTGTGTACAATTTATTTTATCTTTGACTGTACACGATAGCTACGACGGCCCTCAGTTCATACCTTCAGGAGAAACAGCGTTGTTAACTACGGAACCCTAAAAACGTAATTATTAAATTTTATAATCTAGCTGGGACGCTTGTTATTTTATTGTGTAATTTAAAGTACCTATGTGGTAGACGATAAGTTCATGAATTATCTAATTATCGACACGAACTATAGGCATGAAAGTAAACAAATGTACGCAGATAGGTGTTTGTTGAACTTGAACTTCAATCTCGTTGATAACTTTGTTTAAGTTAAGTAACTAACTGCTGTAAATATTATAAATATTGTAATACAAAACAACAAGAAGTAATTGTTTTGATTATCACTAATAGCGTTAATTTGCGTGTTAGTTTGTTCATGATCATAATATCATTACATACAAACTTCAAAAAGGAGTAGGTTCTAATTAATTTTTTTGTATGCATGTTACTTGATATAATTATCAAGAGAATCATAAACCGATTTTCAGACATATTTTTTTATCGTTCGGATATAACCCCGAGATGGTTTCGTTGGCACCAAATCGGGGTCTGATGATGGGATCTTGGAGAAATCGGTTGCAGTCAGTAAAAAAAAATGGTTTTTGACATATGTATACCTATATTTTTTTTTTCTTCCAATGGACTTGATATGTATATTGTATATCTATTTATTTAAACTTTATTGCACAATAAAAAAGTACAAATGGCGGACTTAATGCCTTAAGGCATTTTCTACCAGTCAACCATCGGGCAGAAATAAAGGTTTGAGTGGTGCATCAGGCTTTTGTATTCGAAAATAAGAAAATAATGCTGATTTCCAACAGATAAATAAATCTATCTTCAAATGAAGTGAGTACTCCTTATATTATAACGTATTTCGTTTTATTTATAAATGACAATACATATATCTTGTATATTTTAGGATATATTAATACAATAGTGTTATAATTAAAATTAAGAGGAAATGTTTGATTGTAGGTAGCGCTATTTTCTTTTAGATTCCGTACGTTGTAAGAGAGAGTTGGGGTCTGATTACAGAAGAAAATTGATTGTACCTACTAGACTTAAGGAAACTACATAATATGTTATGGTTACTAGGCAAACACAACCTATCTTGAAATTGAACCTACCTTAGATATATCGTTTTTAACAATTTTCTTAAATATAGTGGACTCCCACTTTGTATAAAACCGATGTCGAAACATCAAATAATTTCTACAAGAAAATACTTTTTTTCAATTTGGTGTGGTGCTGATAATGCTCTTAATTTCACAGTCAAGTTCTTGCAAATATTATGGTAAATAATATGACCGTGTGTGTGAATTACGTAGTACCTATATTAGTATTTATAAAAATATAATGGTCGATCAATGACTTGTAAAATTTTGAGGGCAGTTACGAAAGATAATATCCTGTTTTGTAGGACTTTGTTTTTATGTCACTGTATATTTTGTATGTTAATAAATAAATAATAAAAATATAAAAATACGTAACAATTCCGATATTAAAAACAACACAATGCAATTTTTTTTAGTTGAAAATCATTAAACAAAACCCTTTTGTTTTTGAGATCATCGCCTTAAGCTTATATGTAGATACCTACATGTAGATAAAAACCCAATGGTCAATAATAGTGCTGTAAATACATACTATGTTACAATATATTTATATACTTAATGTAAGTAATACCAATAATTGAAAGTTTTTTTATAAAATAATTAAATGTTACAGTATCAGTAATGTCAGTGTAAAACAGCCATTATATACAGTGTTCTACTACCATACAGGCTTTTGATGTTTATTATATTATTTGATATTGATTTAATCACATGTAATTTTTATCCATACCGTGAGCATTACTTTATTTATGATTCTAATTTAAAAAGTAATTGGTCATGTCATTACATTATTAATAACATGGACATTTACATTATTAGTATATCGGGTGCTCAATAATTCGAATTTACAAGGTAAATACCCCGTTTTAAATACGCGATCCGACCGCGATGCATATAATGTCTATCATCAGTCAGTCATCAGTCATCACACTTGCGGACAAAATAATCACCAAATTAAAAATTTAAAAAACCGGCTTGAACCGATTACTCCAAGATACCCGATTTGTTTCCATCATTGTTTTCCAGTCCTACTCAGTCAAATCCTACTTTCTGAATGCAAATTCTTGTAAATGAATGAAAATTACCAAAAGCGCCATACGTGTACCTATAACATTTGAAGAGATCCTCGATTTCTCCACTATCCCATCATGAGACCCCAAATTGGTGCCAACGGGACCATCTCGGGGTTATACTTATACACGTTAGATCACAAAAAAAAATTAAATGGGTTACGATTCTCGGAGATATCGGGTAACATCAACAACAAAAAAAAACTATCGAATTGAGAACCTCCTCCTTTTTTGAAGTCAGTTAAAAATAAGTTATAAGACAAAATAATTTTTTTTGAAAAATTAAATTCCTTAGGTAATTATATGAAATAATCCCGCTATGCATGCAAGCAATAGCGCGCTTAGAAAGCAAGTTTAATAAAAATATTATGCAGTAATGGACCTCGTAACGTGGCCGACCATACATCGAAAGATAAAGTATTTTTACCAAGAGTTCACGATACGATACCTACATTATTGTAATTTTTAGGGTCCCGTAAAAGAAACCGTTTTTCTGACTGTCACTATATATTTAATAATTAGGTATTTTTCTACTTATGATTATCGGAAATGAATTGTTACATTTTATTCTTCTCTATTCTGCAGAAATGTCAATTTTAGGTATATTAACAAAGAGGTATTTTTTTTATTGTCACTAACTCCTAACCCCCGTCACCTCCCTATTACTCCTCTTAGTTAATTCGTGTTTTGTCTCCTAACAAATACATTCGTCGGAGTAACAGGTTGCCATGACGTACTAATGCGATTCAGTTTAGGTTCAGGGAAAGGGACAGTTATATACGACTCGTATAGCCTTGTCCCTTTCTCTCGACCTAAATTGAACCGCATTAGTACGTCATGGTAACCCCCAAGGACACAACGCGGAATATCTAATCGGTAAATTTATACATGGTGTAAGAAAATCAGCCGCAGGGTGACGTGGTGACGGCAGTAAGAATTCCCCAAATCTTTAGCTGGTGGTAGGACCTCGTGTAGGATCCGCCCGGATAGCTTCCACCGTCTTACCCGTTAACCGGCCGCTAAATAGCAGTGTTTGCACTGCTGTGTTTCGGTTAGGGGGTAAGATAGCTGGTGTAATTACCGACATAGATAGAGGCAATCCATCTGAGTCCTCAGGGTAAGCAGCGCATAGACGATTTTTTGATCACTATGTTCATAGGTTCCTGCTTTCCATCAGGTGGGCTGAGAACGCAGTTGTCTGCCTCGTCACATCAAAAAAAAACTTCTTGTGAGTGTCGTAAGAGTTGACTACCATTGACCATATTGAGGATTGATGATGGGCAGCAGCAGTGCCGGATTTACCAGTAGGCCAAGTAGGCCATGGCCTAGAGCGGCAGATTTTAGGGGCGGCAGAATTGGCAGCAAAAAAATTTTTTCTTGGTGTCAATAAAATAATTTGGCAGAATTTACAAGCGTCAGAGTAGAAGCAAACTTTTTTAAACTTCGGCCATGGCGGCAGAATTATAAAGGATGGAAGGGAACGACCGAGTCTAAGAACCATTATACAATGAACTTTCAGTAACATAGTATCAACATCGAAATATCTATAAAATAATGTATCTCCTCATACAAAGTGAGTGATTAGTAGAGTTCAATAGCATGGAAAAGTAAATTTTAACCAACTTTCTTGTACAGTGCTTTGTATGAAAATTAATAACAACATGCAACTCTACCCTTGCCACACAAACTCTAGAAAGCGGTCCTTGAATTTGAAAAATGAAGAAGTTCTACGTAACAAAACTTAAAAATCTGTCTGATCATAATTAAATCATTAAATAAAATATTTCAACTGGGTTTATATAGGTAGTCAATTAAAATTATTTATACTACGCTCACTCGCAAACAACAAATAAATCAATATATTGATTTAAACTTTCGCGATTATCACTCATATTTTAATGACAAACGGGTCTTAATCGTGTAAACTTTCATCAAAATGAGGGGCAAGGAAACTCGTTGTAAAATCCCGTGATTTACAAATGTAAGCGTGGTGAAACATCCATCCATTTCAAAGCCATAGAAGTTGTTTCAAAGGAGTGTTGAGTGTAGGCTTAGTGACAACCCTAGCCTAGTAATGAATAATCACGACCAAGTGCGGGTAGTTCTAAAATCCCGCGCAGCTCAAAGGTGTTGATACATTTTCTCGCCAGTCTGCCTGCGACCACGGGTGTAACGTCATGCCCGAAACGTCAGGATAAAAATAAACGTAAGTTTACGCGATTAAGATCCATTTGTCATTAAAATATGAAATCAATCAATATTACAATAAAACCACAAGTCAATATTATATGGCTTTAAAGTTATCTGATAATTAACAATTATAGAAAACAACCTTTAGTTCCATCTTGTAGCCATGTCCGGTAGCTCATGGCTGGCTTCCAAATGAGTAAAATATTCCTGATTCCAAGCTGACTACAAAATGGTAATTATTTAGCCGCATCTTGCAGCCTGGTGTGGTAGCTGGCTTTTAAATAAGAAAAATATTCCTGATTCGAAGCTGGCAATGAACCGGGAATTCTGAAGTCGTAGGAAGTAGCTGGCGTTTAATCTTTGTGTGAGGTATTTTTCAAACTGCAAGGTCACTATATACACGACCTTTTTTGGAAAAGGAATCCGCGTACTACACTACAGCACCTCAAATAAACCCATGAACAGCAATTTTCATGCGACCAAAAAGAATAAGAACTTTAATGAAAGTTTTAGAAATTACAGCCACTCAATCTTCAATAGAAAGAATTTACGAAATGATGAAATCAGCGTCGCACACTGGAGTATAAGAGAATCTTTCCCATTTGGTAGCTGGCCACAAGATAGGAAAACACGTTTCTTATTTCGTAGCTAGCTACCAAATATTAAATAATTAAAAATAAATCTGGGAATAATGAAACCTTAGTAGTATACTTTTGTGGCTTTTGGCTCATCGCAAGAGGTCCAGAGCTTTTTTTTTTATTTTCTCTAGCTCACGCGGAGCGTAGCGTAGCGTGAGCTAGAGAAAATAACGCGACGTTGCGACGTTTTTTCTGATTGTTTCTTTAATTGTCAATAATCAGGTAACTAGTATCTTTAATTATGTTTGTTGTTTAATTGTAAAAATTACTGAAATGTCGTCTGTTAGCGCACTATAAATAATTTACAAAAAAATGCAATTCCAATTGATTAGAAGGTTAGTAGTATACTTTTGTGGCTTTTGGCTCATCGCAAGAGGTCCAGAGCTTTTTTTTTATTTTCTCTAGCTCACGCTACGCTACGCTCCGCGTGAGCTAGAGAAAACAGAAAAAGCTCAGCACCTCTCGCGATGAGCCAAAAGTCACAAAAGTACGTGTGGTCAGTATTTTTTGGTAAGTAGGTATTAGGTATTTCTGAAAGAAAAAAAAATCTTGTATCAATTTACTAATGTGATATTAATGTAACAAGTTAATCAAGTTTTATTTAAGTAGAATTTAATGTAATGTAACAAGTTTATCAAGTTTTATTTAAGTAGAATTTAATGTAATGTAACTAGTTCATCAAGTTTTATTTAAGTAGAATATAATGTTACGTAATGTTCTAAGGATAACCGGTTTCGATACAATACAGGTGGTATATAAACCTCTCAATAATCATAAATATCTATCATTATTGTTTGAACTATTGATATTGGACTTTTATTGATATCAACACGATGGTAAGTTTTGTTTTGTCTTATTTTTCGTAACATTTTAATAACAACCTGATCTGTGAATGAATACTATGTGTTTATATTGCAGAATTCATCAGAGAACTTCAATTTTGAACAAGATAACACTTACAAAAGTTTTTACTACCCTGAATCGGATGGTGAATCTGAAGAACAGCAACCACAGAAAAGAAAACACACCGAGGAAGATATCAGTACCTTCTTTGAAAATGTACCTAATAAGAAGATAAAATGTTCAACTGTAGGTCATTCCAACAAGTCGGGTGAAGTATCCTACATATCCACTAATAAGGAAAATGCAACGGATGCAACTCATCTAATAAAAATTGAAGTATATGATCTCAAAAAACTTGCTAAAGTATCAGATGAAAGCATACACTGGAAACATTTTCAGACACGCTTACGTTACTATGTAGAAAATAAAGAAAAGAAAAACAATCACTATCTACAGATTCAAGATTTAATATATAAGATAACAAAAGAAATTGCTGAAACAGAAGACTGTAAAAAATACCATTTTCATTCTTAAAGCGTATTAGGTATAAATCTTTAGTAATATATGGTATTATGTGGAAAGAAATAAAAGAGTTTTATTACTGTAATTATATTGTTTTTATTAGAAACACAAACTCCAAAACATTCCCTTAAACTAACAATCGAATTAAACTTAAACTTATTCTAAAATACATTAGCACCCCTTAGCTAAGCCCGCTCTGCGTCTCCCCCGACACAAAGGTGCCCATTACACTCGCCGCATTTCCACGTTGAACTGCAATGGACAACTTCTGAGGTATTATCAATTAACAAATGGTATCTGTAGTAATCTGTGGTATGTTACGATTGAGTAATTTGATTTTATAGCAAATACTTCTTCCTGTATTCTTGTAGATAGAAGACGCGTGTTTGTTTTAATATATAAATATGATTCATTTTATTCATCCATTTACAGCAATAGTAGCTGGCCCCAGTAGTTGTGGTAAATCCCATTTTGTTACAAGTTTCTTAAATAATATGAACTCTGTTTGTAACCAATTATTTCAAAATATAGTGTGGTGTTATGATGAAATGCAGCCTCTATATAATTTAAAGAATGTTAAGTACATTCAGGGAATTCCAGATTTAAGTATGTTTGATGGTAAAAATCCTCAACTACTTATAATAGACGACTTAATGAGGGAATCTGATGGTCGCATTGTTGATATATTTACTAAAGGAAGCCATCATCGTAACTTAAGCGTTTTCTACATAACGCAGAATCTGTTCCATCAAGGAAAAGGGCAACGTGACATATCACTAAATGCAAATTACATTATTTATTTTAAGAATCCAAGGGACAAAACACAAATAAAATATTTAGCACGTCAAGTTTATCCAGAAAATTCGAGTTTTTTAGAAGAAGCCTATAAAAATGCAACGAAAGATGCTCACGGCTATTTGATGATTGATCTTAAACAGACAACGGATGATTCATATCGATTCAAAACTAGTATTTTTAATTTTCCTTCTTATTGTACAGTCTATGTACCAAAGAAGGGCTTTAAATAGGACATACATTGATAAATTAAATCATTCTAGAATAATGCACAAGCGAGTTATTACACATCAACATCTGCTCAAAGCTTTGCATACCCTAAAACCGAAATATCAAAAAATTATCTTAAAAGCTTGTAGTGACGAAGAGGTAAATGTTATTTGTGAATGTATCTATAACATTCTAAGGGGAACACTACCACTTAGTAATAAAGAAAAAAAACGTTTGAGTAAACACAAACACATTCTACGAAAATTAATTTTAAAGGGTAAAAATAAAATTAGGAAGAACATTATTGTGCAAAAAGGTGGTGCATTTTTACCTATTATTTTAGGTGCTGTTATTAATGGCTTACTGAGTTCATTGATTCATTAAACATGCAGAACGCAAAAAAAATGCTTCTCGTAGAACCTGAAATGCTCGATAGACTTAAAGCAAGTATTGATCATGTATCAGAAACTGCTATGTCACGTTTAGACAATGAAATGCAGAAAATCCTTCAAAGTAAAATGAATGACAGGGAGAAATGGGCATTATATTCTCAAGCTTTACAACGATATTTACATGCTACTGAAGAAGGAAGAAAACCTCTCAAACTATCGATATTTACTGATTCCGAAGATGAGTCAACAAAGTTTAATAATGTTAATATCCCGTATAAAGAAGAACAAAACAGAGATTTGAACACAGTCTCAGAGCTACCTCCACCAAACGTAGAAGTGACTCCAACAAGAAAAGAAACGTATGCACCACAATATACACCATCTTATATGGTCAGATTAATCCCGAAGACTTATAGAAAAAAAGGTGAAGTTTTGGTGGATTTAATAATTCAAAACAAACCTAAAATTTGGTGGCAAGAAGGTGGAGAAGTGGTAATAAACAACGAGGTTTTAACCGGTAGTAACATATTTGATCTTATAAGTGATACTGTGAGACCACTAAAGCGTCCAAAGCCTCTGGGTTGGGAAAAATTCGTTTTAGCGTTAAAAGATATAAATGTACCTCTATCGTGTGTTGGTAATCCTACTTCTCTTCAGTATATAAATCAGTCACTTGCCTCAGAAACATTGGAAAGTAACATAAAAAAACCAATAGAAACTTCAACACCAATTTTAGTTAAATCTAAGAAAACGCCTACAAGAGAAATTCGCTGGGAAAAATGGACTCCGTATTAGATATAAATAAAATATATTATGATGTTTCCCATCCAGCAGGTTTTAGTAGTATTACCCGTTTATCAGAAGCTATGCGAGGCAAGATTAAACGTAACGAAGTTAAGAAGTGGTTACAGTCACAGGAAACATACACACTCCATAAACCTCTGCAGAAACATTTTCCAAGAAATAAATATATTTTATCCAATTATAATGAGCTCTGGCAAGCTGATTTAAGTGATTTGCACACTTATAGTCAATATAATGATGGATATAAATACATACTTTGTGTTATTGACGTTTTTAGTAAATATGCTTTTGCAAGAGCTATAAAAAATAAAAAACCTGAAACAATTAAATCTTGTTTTGATAGTATATTCACAGAAGCTGGAGCCACTCCTCGACATATTCAATCTGATAAAGGTACTGAGTTTGTATCAAAAAATGTAAGAAATTATTTTATTCATAAAAATATTATTTATTATACCACTAACAATCCTGATATCAAAGCAAGTATCGTGGAGAGGTTTCAACGAACCCTAAAAATGAAAATGTGGCGTTACTTTACTTTTAAAAATACTTACAAATATATTGACATCTTACAAGACTTGCTGCATTCTTATAATCATAGTTTTCATAGAAGCATAAAGATGACTCCAAGCGAAGTCAATAATAATAATATAATGGTGGTTTGGCAAAACTTGTATGGGAAAAAAGAAAAACAAAAGGATATATCGGAACTCCCCTTACTTCAAATCGGTGATCATGTCAGAATTACTAAGTATAAACACATATTTGAAAAAGGTTATGAAACTAATTGGAGTGATGAAATATTCGTTGTAGATTCTATTATAAGAAGATTCCCCTGGATAGTTTACACTTTAAGAGACTTAGAAAATGAACCAATCAGTGGTACTTTCTACTCGAAGGAGCTACAAAAAGTGTTTTATGACCCCACCACCAAACACAAGATAGATAAAATAATAAGATCACGTCGTATCGGAGGCAGAAAAGAGGTATTAATCAAGTGGAGAGGTTATCCTAATAAATTTAACAGTTGGATCCCCGCATCAGAAATTCAAGGAATATGAGTGATGATAGTTTTTATTTAACACTATTAAGTAACAGTTCAACATTATATTACCCAGAAAATACAACAGCCAATTTTTTAACAAAGTTACCTAAGACTATTAAGTTAGAGGGAGAATGGACGGTTGGATTAGTAGAGTTTCATTACCCATGTTCCATGTTTAATGTTCAAGAACATGAGAATATCTTGTACATTAAGAAGAAAACACGTTTGGAGGATGATAGTAGTCCAAAAGAAAAATCGAACACCAGTTCAAACATAATTGTAAAGCTCACATACCAGCTACGACGTATGATAATGTTAATAATTTTTTGAAAGCTTTTAATGATAGTCCCTTATTAAAAAACCACATAAAGATGCGTCATGATGAAATATCAAAACTTGTAACAGTTACTAATCAAAATACTGATTTATTATCTTTAAGTCTCTCACCACAATTAAGTCTTCAGTTAGGTTTTGAACCAAGAATGAATTTACTATCAAAGACAATTGGAAAATATCCTATTAATTTGTATTTAGGATTACCATCCCAACTTTTTATTTATTCAGATATCATCCAACCACAGATAGTGGGGGATGTAATGACATCTTTAATACGTATTATACCTTTAAATCCAGCTAAATACACATATGGAGCATACAAAATGCATACGTTTTCACCAGCTCACTACTTACCTGTAATGCGTAGAGAGTTTGACACTATAGAAATAGATATAAGAACAAGCATTGGCAATCGGGTACCATTTCAATTCGGTACTTCATGTGTTAAACTACATTTTAAGCGTGTAAAATGAATCGGAAAAATGCTGATAACATATGTCCATATCAACATTATTACTCACATCAGGCTGGATCTGGTGTTGGCATTGTGTATAAAGGTGTACCTTACCAGCGTGGTCATGGAATTGGAAGTTTCTTAGGAGGATTATTCAGATCCGTTATACCTTTGTTTTCGAGTGGGTTTAGAACTGTAGGTAAAGAAGCATTAAATGCTGGTGTTGGTTTATTATCAGATATGATGAACTCCCATCCTTTGGAAGACTCATTAAAGTCGCGTTTTAAAGATGCAAGTGCTAATTTGAAGAGGAAAGCGGATGAAAAGATTGAATCCTTAATGAGTGGGTCGGGGTATAAAAGAATACGGAAAACAAAGGAACCTATCATTGTTCGAAAAGCACTACTCAAAGGACGTCCTAAAAAAACCACTCAAACAAAATTTGCTGATATATTTTCAAGTTAAATAATGTCTTTCTTACATAATCATTCGTGTGAATGTGCTAAGTCCGAGTTGGACTTATTCGCTTTACCTTCAACGCAAACAAGTATCGAAAGTGGTCAGTGGGTCCATTACAAACCCATTTCATCATTAAGTGATGATGGACCGATTGAATTTCAAGTACCTGGTACAGGAGATGATTATATAGATTTATCACATACTATGCTCTATATAAAAGCTAAGATAACGAGCTCTGATTCAAATTCAATAGAAGCACAAACTCATATTGCTCCTGTCAATAACTGGTTAAATTCACTTTTTAATCAATTAGACG